>SNQJ01S0030513.1:30281-61314 GCA_010110895.2 Picea sitchensis | reverse complement strand
CCATTAAGAAATTATGCAGCACTTTGTCATGTATGTTCAGGGAGGTGTAGAAGGGAGGGGATGAATCATCTTTGTCTTCTACCATGGGACCTAGGACCACTGCAGGCCTTTCATCTTGGAGGTTTATGAAGTCTGTGGAAGGGATGGAGGTTTCAGATTTCAAAAGGTCAGAGAAGTGCTTTTTGAATTCACCATGTTTGATTAGCTCAGTGAGGGGCACAGGGATTCTGATTTTTTGAATCTCATGCTCGAAATTAAAAGAAGATGTAGGCTTTGGAATTTCTCTAATTTCAGGAACATGACTTTGGAAAATTGGAGAGGGGGTTTGGGCCCTCTTACCTCTGTGATTGTCTGCTACTTCATTAGCATGTGTCTCTGCTCTGGTGGACGGCTCAGGAATGTTAGGTATTGCGACCTTTTTGTCGGATCTCAGGTTATACCTGCCTCGGCCACCATCAGCTTTGTCTCCTTTGCTCAATTCATTTAGCTGACTATTCATGAGAGACTCCTCATATACTTACTGAGTTAGATGGGGGAAAGGAGGAGTGACTTCTACAGAGTGGATTTTAGGCTCAGGCCCATCTGTTTCTCTTTCTTCTTCATCGGCTACAAAATTGTTCTGGAAGGGAGCCTGAATCCTTTGGTCATCTCTGTCTCTTTCCTTTTCTTTGTGCATAGTTGGAGGAGAAAAATTGTTTGGTCTCCTGAAACCTCCTTTATTTTCGGTGTTCTGAGGGCCCTTATACATCTGCCTCCTTTCCACCTTCAATCTCTCCACCTCTTCTTTAAGAAAGTTCATTACTTGGGCCAGCTCACTTACTTGAGGGTGGGACAATGATGGGCTAGAAGTTGAAGCTTCTGACTTTTCCTTTCTTCTGTTTGTGTCAGCTTGGTTTCTCAGTCTGTCAGCTGCTAACATGTTGGATTCCACTTATATAGCTGCATCTTGCATCTGATCTAAAGAGGTGGCTCTTCTTTCTCTTAATACGAGACAGAAGTCGGGGTCAAATGCACTAGCATATGAAATCTGAGCAGAGGCTTCTGAAGGCTTTATTTCTGCAGGAATCTTGTTATACCTCTTATTGAATCTTTTGGAGAATTCAAAGACAGACTCTCCATCCATTTTCTTCAGGGACCCAAACTCAATCATGTAATATATGTAATTTTTCCTATCTCCCCACTGCCTCAGGAAAACGTTATCCAGGGCTTCAATACCAGCAATAGATCCAGGGGCCAGCCCCCTGAACCACTTTCTAACCTCACCATCCAAGCTCTGGATGAAGACTCTCATCTAGACATCTTCATTCTCAATATTGAGGTTATCTGCATAACTATAAAAAGCAGCCAAGTGCTCTTCTACAGTTATGTCCCCTTCCCCGGTGAACTTGGGCATGTACTTCAAGTAGTCTCCAGCAGGGAGAGGATTCATAGGATGGGGTAGGACTAAAGGAGCATATCTAGCAGCAACTATGGCATCCATTTGGTTCAAAGGGGGATTAGCACCAACCATAGGGATGTTAGGAAGAGGAGAGCTGGGAGGAGAAGGAGTGTGAATAGGAGATGTATGCAAAGAGGTCCTAGAAGGGGACGGCGGGGAAAACAGAGAGAGGCCTAAGGGACCCAAATGTGTAGGTATTTCTATCTGTGTAGCAGTGCTAATAAGAGGAAGAGTAGTGAAACCTCCTGAGGGGGGAGTGAAAAGGATTCCTCCCTCTGATACTAGACCAGGAGGAGAAAACTCAGCAGGAACACTCCCGAAGTTCAGAAAACGGGAAACCTCAGAGGAAGTACGACTATGAAGCTGAGAATAAGAAAATGGAGTTTTCATAGAAGGGGATGGCATATTACCTCTTTCAGCGATGGAAACTCATTTTCCAGAGCTCTTTCCCTTTTTGCACACCTCTTCCAAGTCTGCTTCTGGTGTAGCTAAAGGCAAGTGTGGATTAGACCTCATGTGTCTACCTCTCGAAGCCACAATTGATAGAACAGGTTCTCCCCAGCGGAGTCGCCACAGTGGAGTCGCCAGGTGCACAGTAGTAATCTTCAAGTCCTGATATCTGATGCACCTTCAGAATCAGTTTAATCTTTGTCATTCAATCCTGGGGAAAATATTCAACTTCGTCCCCGGCAACGGCGCCAGAAATGTTGGAGCCGGAAGTCACTCCTGGATTGCTTGCAGGAGAAGAGCCCGACACCCATC
Organism: Picea sitchensis; assembly: GCA_010110895.2. Classification (NCBI taxonomy): domain Eukaryota; kingdom Viridiplantae; phylum Streptophyta; class Pinopsida; order Pinales; family Pinaceae; genus Picea; species Picea sitchensis. The sequence goes on along the minus strand of SNQJ01S0030513.1, from coordinate 59,114 downwards.
AGTTTAATGTCATGATTTGTTTAAAAGGGTGATCAAATGGAGGAAAACTCAGAAAAATACCGTCTCAACTCAAAAACTAGGCCGAGCATGCGTGACAAGTGAGGTCTTGATAAACTTCAAACAGTGAGTCGCAATAAAAGGGTGAGTAGGTGGAAGACTTGCATGAGGAGAGTGCAAAGGTCTATCACAGACATCAAGTTCGTAACAGACTGGAGGAGAAATCATTCTAACACAAAGTCTCTTTATATTCAAACACAGAGAACCAGAGAATACAGAAATGTCACAACAAATCCTTTATCATAACACAAATGCAGCAATCCACGCGAATCATTCGACTGTGAACTCTCTGGTACGAGACGAAACATAGATGGAAAGAGGAGAAATGTTTGTTATAAACCAAGAAATCTCAAACACAGAGGCATAACCAGGAAACCAGAATGTTGCTGAAACTTTACAGTCGGGAGCTTAGCTCTACCATCGATAGATACAAAAATGGAAAAAATGCCTACATATACTCAAAACAACAACAACAGCGGAACCAAGAAACTACATTGAAATATTTGCATCTGCATGGCTTCTGACACTCTGCAGCTGCAATCTTTGAATAATCGTGCAACTTATGACAGATGCGATCGATCTTCTGATAGTTACATCGGCGAATCGACGTGCCTTTAATTCATTGCAAGACGTCCCCATTATGGTGGAGACGATGTCTAACCACCCTCAACCGCTTCAATAACTGCTTCTTGGGATTGAGAACGGCCTGGCAAACTCAGTACTTTGGGATATGGAAGACTTCTCGCGCTGCCACCTGGAATAACTGAATAGCTTGAGGGATAGGCATGGAGACCAGTGCAAAGGATGAGCGCACGACAGGAATGGTGGCGCCGAACTATGAGGGCGTGAAGGGAGTGACGAGGTGTGCAAAGGATGACAGGGGAGGGCGCATGGCAGAGGAAAATAGGTGGAAGGGAGAAATATGAGTGACGACGGACTCAATCCTTGGTGAGAGACTGACGTGGAAAGAAACGGTACACATGGCAAGCAACGAGTGAATGATGAGAAGAAGGGAGGATCACATGGACCCAAAAAGGGGGGGCGGTTGGATGACACATGGTGGCACGGGAAAGGCAGAAAGGGAGATGACATGACGGGAGACGGGCCCACGCGGGTTAAAGTCAGGGTAGCTGAGAAGGACGAGGCTGCTCATGAGCCGTTGATCCGGGCTCCTCGATCGTGGCCGTCGGAAAACTGCACCCGCGATTCTGGACCCCACCCCCCTCCGCTTAAAGGTAGAAAGGCGGGGGGGGTCCAGAATGGTCTTCATTGCCGTTAATCTGGGCGCGTTGATCTGGTCCGTCGGAGAGGTGCGCCCCCAATTCCAAACCCCCCCCGCTTAAAGGTAGAAAGGCAAGGGGGGTCCGAAATTCGATATGCGTCGTTCATCTGAGTGCGCAAATCCTAGCCGTCCAGAACTGATTCTCATTTAACTCGGACGCATTTGCGCATAAAACTTAGGAAAAGTGGGTTTTAACCCATTCTTTTGCGTTCTAGCACCCCTTACAAGAAATGTCGCTAACACATACCATTATGAAAATACATTAGAATGGAGTATCAAAGTATATATGCATGTACTGATGATCATATTATATATTATGGACAACATGAGCCGAAGAAAAAATGTTGAGTATGTGGTATCAGTGTATATTGAACTGATCAAGTAAAAAAAGTTGTGCCTCAAAGGGTTTTTTGGCGTATTCCCATAATCTCATGTTTTCAACAAATATTCAGGTGCCAAAGCATAGCACAGTTTATGGATTACCATACATGAAATAGAATTGAAGATGACATTCTTCCAATGCCTAAACATGGTTATGCATTTATGGAAATTGATGCAAAATGGCCATAATTTATAGATGAATATTGTAATGTTAGGCTTTCATTGGAAACTGATGGTGTTAATCCATTTAGGGAGATTTGGTCTATTTACTTGGTGTGGCCTAGTTTTTTTATCAACAATAACATTCCTCCTTGTATTTCAATAAAGAGGGAGCACATAATGTTGACAATGATTGTTCCAGGTATTTGTTTACATTAATTTTTCGAATGTAAATTTTTCATTTGTCTTGTTTTTTGCATAATATATTTTATTTATTTATTTATGTATATATGCATACCATGGTAATAATTTATTGTAATTTCAAACAATTAGGTAAGTACCAAGTTAAATATATGAATGTGTATATCGATCCTCTTATTGATGAGCTACTAAATTTATGGGAGGGCATCACTATGGATGACATCTGTAAACCAATTGGGAAGAATAGATTTCAATGTCATGGAATAATTTTATGGGAAATTCATGATGCCCTAGGACTAACACATTTTTGTGGTATGTAATGTTCCATATTGCACATTTAAATAGTATATAATTAATTGAAGATATCATGCATGTTGTTTAAATAATCCTTTTATATATTAATTCACATTAATTAATCTATTGCAGGTCTTCCAAGAAAGGATGAATTTTCATGTCGATTTTGTGGTCCTAAGATGAAATATCATCGGTCAAAAAGTTTAGGAAAGGTGGTGTTTGATGAGTATAGACACTTCCTCTCTAAGAACCATAAGTATTGTACTACTGAAAAAGATACTTTCAATGGGAAAAAAGATATTGGACTAAAACCACAAAGAATGACACCTCGCTTATGGAAGTTGGTATATGATAGAATAAATCATCGATGTATTAATTTTGTTTATGTATCGTAAATGGAATCATGTTTTCAAATTTTATTTTAATTATTCAATTTATTTTACCACATTTAATAAATATTGTTCTGATTTTTTTATTCTTCATCAATGTTGTCATCGTGAAGGTAGTAATAATGGGCTTCCACAAGTAATGAAATGTTATATCACTCAATTCATGATGTTTACTTACTATGAGGAGTAAAAATAGTTCATTTTATTTATACAATGCATATCGGAAAGACTGTAACATAAACATTATGACGAATCATAGATGGTAGGAGGGATAAAGAAAAAATTGTGAAATTTTGTAATGAAATTCAGGAAGCCAATCATCCAATGAAAAGTGTGCTCTAATCAACTAGCGATGGAGGCCAAAATAACCTTCCATGGTTATTAAAAAAGAAACAAATCAGTGGTGTAAAATAGGTCATTCAAAGAATTAAATTTCCCACAGGTTTTTGTTCAAATATAAATAATATATTAACGAAGAAAGGTGAATTTGGTGGGGTAAAAACAAATGATTGGCATAAATTCATTAAGATGATTAATAATTTTAGTATTCACATTTATATATTGGTTTTATACATTTTTTTAGATTTTTATTTTTTTTGTCTAGCTTTGAAACAAGTAACGATTGGCTTTTATTGTTACAATATGTTCTACATTTATCTCTCCCAAATGACCTTGACAACAAAGTCAAACAAGTTATATATGATATTGGAAAATTGATCTAGGTGGATATTGGTGGACATCCACCTATTCCAACTAGCTCAAAACAGTTTTCTTGCAACTTACTATTTTTAGCAGTTTTTGGTTCCTAAACTTCTAGGGCCATTTTGACGGCCTAAATGAAGGTTTTTATGGATCCATATCCTCAATGATAGAGAAAGGATCTGATTGATACCAAACATTGAATATTCTTGATGATACCTTTCCAACGAGCTACCGTGTGCCCCAAACGAAGATCATATGCCAAAGTTACTCCCCCAGGAAGTTGATACACCAAACTACCCAAAATGGGGTCCACAAAAGTTTTTCCTTTTCATCTTCTGGGGTTAGGGTTTTGAATTTTATTTATGATAAAAAGGCCTTTGGAGCCTCATTGTAAAATCATCTTCTTGTGAAGTCGAGTAGCATACACATCTCTTCTCAAAGATAAGCTGCCACCATTCTAGTGAGTCTTTCACTTTGTATTTTTATAGTCTTTCTACATTTTCACTCATTAATAGAAAATTGTGTATTATTGTCTCTCTTTGTTTATGGTTGAATCTTTGATATATTTATTTTATATTATTAGATATCTGAGATATCTCTTTATATTTATTTATTATATCTCCTCTCCCATTTTGTGTCGAAAATAATCTGGATCAGTGGTATTAGAGTAAGCTACTCTTGATCGTTTTTCATTGCATGTCCCCAATGAGGTCTGAGTATAGCAAGTTGGGTCTCAAGCTTGTCTCTATTGAGGAAAATCCAAGAAACCCTCCATGGTGGAAGAAAAGAAAAACAACAAAGGAGATTCTATTAATCTATTGTTTGAGAAAGCTCTCAGTGATAGAGGGACAAAATGATGGAGAATTTTACCCACTTCCTTCAACGTTTGTTGATAACAAAATGCACATATTCATCAAGTGGAAAATTTGGAGGAACCTCGCCTTTCAAGGTAAAATTTAATTTTTATATTCCCATATTTGAAGGACAGATAGATGCGGATGCTCTAGAAAAATGGTTAAATATGCTATAAGGTTATTTCTCTATTCATAATTTCTCCGATAGGGAAAAGATCACCTTTGCACTCTGTAAGGCTCTCCCCCATGTCAAACATTGGTGGTAATATTACTAGGAGAAAATATCCACAGAGGATTCTAGAATACATGGGGTCGATCGCACTTGTGATTTTTTTTGTGGATGTAGTAAAGGAACAATATTACTGTGTTGGAAACTATGAGGAACAATACATGAGATGGACCACTCTGCGACAAGAGAGGGGCCAAGTAGTTTTCGTGTTCACCAATACCTTCCATACCTTGCACACTAAGATGGGTATCAAAGAATTCAAACAACATTTGGTTCTGAAATACCATGGGGCTCTACACAGATACATCCAAACCAAAATGGATTTTCCAGACATCTCATCACTCCATGTTTCGTATCGATATGATGTTAAAATCGAGCATAAATTTAAGCACTAGAACAAACAGGAGTTCGGGTCTGCAAATATGAAAAAACCAAAGTATGATAAAGATGAATGTAACAAATAGTCTCCCAAACACCAGTCCAAGACATAAGAAAATAAGGTTCATGGAAATATGAAGAAGGACACCGAAAAATGGTGTCCACAAAATCCCTTGGCACAACATCGATGAATGTCGCTCAAAATAGTCATTGGTGGCTAAGATCAAAGACAAGGATTGAACCCTGATTCATAATCTAATTCAGAAAATACTGATAGAAGACAAATCATTGACGCATACCAAACTACTATTGTCATGACCACAACAATTCCACTAGAAGAACCAACAGATCCTGAAGAGGGGGAGTGCCCTTTTCATTTATAGATGTGGGTGAAGGGGACCCTGTTGCATTTTATTATTGGTAGCGGAAGCCAAAAGAACCTCATTTTAGCATAGGTCATCAAATAGTTTGGATTGATGGAAAAACCACACCCACATCCATACAAAATCAGGTGGCTTTGCCAAGGATGAGATCTTCGTTCTTTCCAACAGTGTCGATTGGCATACAACATCCAACCCTTCAAGTGATCTGGATTATTTTCAGCACAAAATGAGAGTAGAGATATAACACATAAATATTCAGAGATATTGCAAGAGATACAACAATATAATAGATATATTTCATAAATATAACAAGAGTCACATATATACAGTAATACACGTTTTCTATTAATGAAATAAATGTACAAAGACTATAGAAATATAGAGTGAAAGACTCGCTAGAATGGTGGTAGCTTATCTATGAGAAGTGATGTGACGGCTAGTTGCATTCACAAGAAGATTATTACAATGAGGCTCTTAAGGAATTTTTACAACAAATAGGAATGCCAAAAATCCTGTACATCCAAAAACCTGATGCTAGGAGATGAAGTGCCAAAATTCATGTTGGCCCCGTTTGGATAAGTTAGTACATCAACTTCCCAGGGTCGTAACGTTTGCATGCGATCTCTATTTTAGGTGCACAATATCTCATTGGAAAGGTATCGTCGAGGAGATTAATTTAGGGGGATCAATAAGATCCATCATCTATAATTGAGAACTTATATCCTGAAAAACCTTCATTTAGGCCCTCAAAATGGGCTCGAAAGTTAAAAACTACTAAAAATAGTAAATTACCAAAATTGCCAAAAAACTGTTTTGAGCCAGTTGGAAAAGGTGGGTGGCCACTAATATCCACCTGGATCAATCCTCCCTCTTTAGGAAGAAATGGTATCCATTGTGTTGAGTGCCTAGGGGAGAGTGAAAAGTGTTTGTTGAATCTACATCTTGATGAACTGCTTGCCTTGTTGGAGAAGTTGCATCGCTTAGCTTATTGAAGGTTGTCACGAACATGTGGTTGGAAGGGTTGGACCTTTTTAACCAGTCTAGATACATAATATTCTTGTGTGAAAAAGGAATATTTACACTTTTTTCAATCTTGTCGACTTGCTTCTATTGGAGAGAAGGTGCTTGGGTTGAGGCTGTAGTGGTTGCAATATCCTTATGTTCGACTTTTCAACAGATTGTGAAAAAGATAAATTTTGTAGTATGAGATACTACCTTGCAACACTTTTTAGGTGGAACAATTGGTGTACCTACCTCTGGTATTCTATAGAGATGACCCCCCAAAGAAACAATGACACTGCGGGGTCACGACTCATAAATAACATGGTGCTTCCACATATATGGTTGGACAAAGAGAAGATCACAAACATCCAATGGGGGAAAATCACATAATACCTCATCCCTGAAGGGTTGGATGTCATATGAAAATCGAAATTGTTGGCTGACATGAAGATCGTGTCCCTAACGAAGCCACCTGATGTTGTATGGTTGTGGGTGTGGTGTTGTTGACAATCCCAATTGTTTGGCGACCTCTACCAAGATGAGTTTCTTCTGGCTTCCTCTATCAACAATAAAATGCGACATGGTCCCCTTCACTCACACTTATGAATGAAAAAGGTGCTCCCTCTCTTCAGGATCTAGTCATTCTCCTGGTTTAATTGTTATGGTCGAGACAATAACAGTGGGGTTTGCATCGATGATCTATCTTTTACCAGTATTTTTAGAATCAGATTATTAATCAGGGTTCGACTCCTTGTCTTTCATTTCAGCCACTAATGACTGTTTTGAGTGACATTCCTCAGTGTTGTGCCAGGGGATTTTGTGTAAATCACACCATTTTTCGGTGTCCTTCTTTGTCTTCCTGTGACCTTCCTTTTCCCGTGGCTTAGACTGGTTTTCAGGAGACTATTTGTTAGGGACATATTTATCATACTTTGGTTGTTGTAGATTTGCAGACACAAACTCCCATTTGTTCCGGTGCTTAAATTTCTTCTCTATTTTAACAACATATCGATAAGCAACACCGAGTGATGAGATGTCCAGAAAATCCATTTCAGTTTGGATGTATTTTTGTAGAGCCTCACGATATTTCAGAACTAAATTTCGTTCGAAGTCTTTGATACCCATCTTGGTGCGCAATGTATGGAATATATTGGTGAACTCTGGAACTGCTTGGCCCCTCTCTTTCCGCAGTGTGGTCCATCTCATGTATTGGTCCTCATAGTTTCCAACAGGATAATATTGTTCCTTTACCGCATCCACAAAAAAATCCCAAGTAGGCTTGACCCCATATATTCCAAACTCTTATGTGGAACGTTTCTCCCAGTAAGTTTCCCACCAATGTTTGACATGGGGGAGAGGTTTAAGGAGTGCGAAGGTGATCTTTTCCCTGTCTGAAAAATTATGAACACAGAAATAACCTTCTAATATATTTAACCATTTGTCTAGAGAATCCACATCTATATGAACTTCAAATACAGAAAAAACAAAATTAACCTATACCTTGAAAGGAGAGGTTCTTACAAAGTGGTTGTTTGATGAAGATGTGCATGTTTCTATCGGTAGGCATTAAATGATGTGGGAAAAATTATCCATCATTTTTTCCCTCTGTCACGTTAGAGCAACAGATTTATAAGATCATCTTCTCCATCATTTTTCTTTTCTTCCATCATGGAGGGTTTCTTGGGCGTGTGAGAGTGATTTTCTTCAAGAGAGACAATCCCTAGACCCAAATTTCTATACTCTGACCTCGTCAGGGACATGCATTGAAAAAATGATCAAGAGCATCCTACTCTAATACCACTGATCTGGATTATTTTGTGGCACGAAATGAGAGAATAGATATAACACATAAATATTCAAAGATAGTGCAAGAGAGACAAAAATATAACAAAAATATATCAAAAATATAACAAGAATCACATATATATAGTAATGTATGATTTCTATTAATGAAATAAATGTACAAAGACTATAAAAATATAGAGTGAAAGACTCACTAGAATGGTGGCAGCTTATCTTTGAGAAGAGATGTGACGGCTACTCGCATTCGCAATAAGATGATTAAAATGAGGCTCTAAAGGCATTTTTACAATAAACAGGAATTCCAAAAACCCTAGACATCCAAAAAACTAACCTTAGGAGATAAAGCGCCAAAATTCATGTGGGCCCCATTTGGGTAAGTTAGTACATCAACTTCCCGGGGTCGTGACTTTTGCACATGATCTTTGTTTTCGGCACACGACAACTCATTAGAAAGGTATCGTCGAGGAGATTCATTTAAGGGGATCAATTAGAGCCTTTAGATATCATTAAGAACCTATATCCTGAAAAACCTTCATTTAGGCCCTCAAAATGGCCCTGGAAGTTAAAAACTACTAAAAATAGTAAATTACCAAAATTCCTAGAAAACTATTTTGAGCCAGTTGGAAAAGGTGGGTGGCCATCGATATCCACCTAGATCATCAAGGATGAGGTATTATGTAATGTTTCCCCATTGGATGTCTATGACGTTCTCTTGGGCCATCCATATAAGTGGAAGTGCCATGCTATCTATGACTCTCGACCCCTAGTGTCATTGTTATTGTAGGGGGTCATCTCTATAGGATACCATAGGCAGTTCCAACTAATGTCCCTCCTAAAAAAATCCACAAGGTAGTATCTCATACAACAAAATTTAGCTTCTTCACAATATGTTCAAAAGGTGAATGGAAGGATAGTGTAACCACTACAGCCTCGACCCAAGAACCTTCTATCCAACAAAAATAGGTCAAAAAGATTGTAGCAAAGTGAAAAGATTCCTTCTGCACATAGTCATATCATGTAGCTCAAATTGATGAATAGATTCAACCTTGCCAACAACAGGTTCATGACAACCTTTCGCAAACCAAGCAGTGTAACGTCTCCAGCAAGGAAAGCAACTCACCAAGATTCAGATTCAACATTCGCTTTTGCCTCTCCCCCAGGAACTCAATAAAATGTAGACCATTGCTTCCTAAGGAAGGAGGATTGATCCAGGTGGATATTAATGGCCACCCACCTATTCCAACTGGCTCAAAATAGTTTTCTGGAAAATTACTCTTTTTAGCAATTTTTCAGTTCCTAAAATTTCGTGGCCATTTTGAGGGCCTAAATGAATTTTTTTTCAGGATTGATCTCCTCAATTATAGCCAAAGGATTTGATTGATCCCCCAAACTGAATATCCCCAACGATACCTTTCTAGTGATCTATCATGCACCCCAAACATAGATAGTATGCCAAAGTTACATCACTAGGAAGTTGATACACCAAACTACCCAAAACGTGGCCCACAAAAATGTTGGATTTTCATCTTCGAGGGTTAGGGTTTTGAATTTTTTTTATGATAAAAATTCCTTTGGATCCTCATTTTAAAATCATCTTCTTGCGAATGGGAGTAGCAAAAACATCTCTTCTCAGAGATAAGTTGCAACCATTCTAGCGAGTTTTTCACTCTGTATTTTTACAGTCTTTGTACATTTTCACTCATTAATAGAAAATTGTGTATTACTATATCTTTGCGCTTATGGTTGCATGTCTGATGCATTTCTATTATATTAGTAAAAAATCGGACACATCTCTTCTCGTAGATAATATGCCACCATTCTAGTGAGTCTTTCACTTTGTATTTTTACAGTCTTTGTACATTTTCACTCATTAATAGAAAATGGTGTATTATTGTATCTCTGTGTTTATGGTCGCATCTCTGATACATTTCCGTTATAGTATTGGATATATGAGATATATCTGTACATTTATTTATTATAATCTCCACTCTCTTTTCATGCCAAAAATAATACAAATAAAAAATACATGAGGTAAGTAGCTGCAATATATACACAAAAAAAAATACAAATAAAAATACATGAGGTAAGTAGCTGTAATATATACACAAAAAATTTCAATTCTTGTTGTAAAATTTAATAAAATGTGTTTTGTTTGTTAATTTGTGTGGACCTATGCATTAACTGGCTTGAGAAACCAATGGTAATCTGTGGGCATCTAAGTTGCCAAAATCACCCGGGGATCGCACTGCCTCAGAGAGCCACACCAACCCTTAACATGGTTGGATTTTGTCCCCGCAGGTTTCGGGAACCTGATTCCGGTGACTTTAACATCACGGAGTGGCTTAACAACACACTCCGTCACCGACTGTCCTACACCTCGGGGACTTAATGAAATGTGTTTTACTTGCAATGTAATATGTATTATGTTTTGTTGAAACATGTTATTTTCTTGCATCATGATTTGTATATGGTTTTAATTGAAACAAATCCATGAAAATGATATAAAGTATTGGAAGAGAGAAATTCCTCGTCTAATGTGTGAAATGAAAAAGTATCTACCTCCAACATTTTTCAATGCACAAGAAAACTACCTCATACACCAAGTTGAGGAGATTGAAATGTGTGGACCTGTACACACAAGGTCAATTTGGATGGTGGAGAGGCACTTGAAATCATTGAAGGCTTTGGTTAGACAAAGAGAATGTCTTGAGGGTTCTATGGTGGAGGGATATATGGTATATGAATCCATGGTGTATATTAGTCAGTATCTTCCTAAATTAACAACACAAGATATGCATGAAGTGGATTGCATTTGGGATGTGAACTACATCAAAAAATTTGAAGGGGAACAACTATTGGGGAAAGGGACAATGAAGAAAGTGAGATGTAATTAAATTGTGGATATTTGTAATAAATACAATTTTTTGTTTTTTTGTCTATATGATCATACTCATTTAATATTTATTCTCTCATCATTTATTAATATTTACCATGGTTATAAATAATATTTAATATTGGTGAATTGTGATTTTTTGATTGATCAGTTTCTCAAGATTGGGATGTACTACATTTATACATTGCAAACAATATTGACTAGACGAAGGTATGGATTGATAGATGTAAAAAATGTCATAGCAGTAGGTTATCATGGAAAGAACTACTTGAATTGGTTAGAAAATATCATCGTAATGGATATTCCGATGTTACGTAGAGGGAAATAGATTTATCATATTCTTTGAAATATGGAAAGGAAAGGAAATTCACATATTTTATTTAGCTATTTTATATTATATAAATGTGACTGTAGGTGTGTTTCTTTTATATTATACTTTCCAAGTTATATAAATTTGTTTATTATTAATTGACAATGCATCTTTTACATGTCTGGCATATTGTAGTTGAAACACCACAATGCTATGTGGTGCAATGGACATAAATTTCACATCAAACAGTTGGGTGGAACTAGGAAAACTTATGATAGTGGGATAACTGCATTATTTTAGGTCACTGATGTTTCCTCTAGGAGTGACAGACGTCCTCGAGAATATGAAAATAGATACTATGTGTTTTTGAATGATATAATTGAGTGTGAATTTAATTCCTTCAAATTAGTTTTGTTAGATTTCAAGTGGTATAGGTTACAAATGCATGAACATGATGATGAACTAATTTTATTCAACATGCCAATGAATTTCCAATGATCAAAACAATAGTTTTTGAAAAAGAAAATGACCGCTATGTTTTTCCAAGTCAATGTGAACAAGACATTTACTCAAAGGTTCCAGGTAAGATGGATTGGCCATTTGTTGTTAGATATGATCCAAGAGGAAGGATAGTAAAGTATAATGTAGATGAAGAAGATGATATTGAAGAAGAATATGATGTAGAGCTAGAGCAGGAAGAATATGGGTCGATATATGAAGAAGATAGAAGATGAACCATGCATAGGAGAAAATGCGCCAGTTCTTGATGATGATATCGATGAAGATATGCTCGAAAATGACATTGATGATGATGATGATATCATAAATCCTTTCAACATTGTTTTTGAACTGAATGCTAATACAAATGTCGAGTTCGATGATCAATAAGAAGATACATAAGAAGGATGATACAAATGTTGCGTTGGATGAGGTATGTAGCTAGACATTTTAATTTGTATGAATTATTCTCTTTAAACAATTTTTATGTGGATTAATTACATGTTTTTAAGTTTTATTTAATTTATTGATATCCTATGCTATATGTTAATTGTTGTTGTAATCAATGTGAAGAATTGAATAGTTATGGGGGGGTTGTTCAAGAAAAGTTCCAATTGTTTTACAATTTATGAAGAAATATTTACAAACCAAATTAACCTATAAGCCAAAATAAACTAAATTAACCTATAAACTAACCTAAATTAATGACAATAATACTTAGATTGGTGATAAAAACATTAAAAATGATCAAAAGAGGCATGAATGAATAGAGATAAAGATCGAAACAAAATTCGACGGTAATTATTAATTCATGCACACACACATGAATTGTTATAAAACAACGAAATTCATTAATGAAGATGTTTGTGTACCATACTTATCTCTAAATTCAAGGGTTTGGATTGTGACTCTCTGTGCGCAAATTATATGTTTGGATCAATGGCCATAGCAAGGGACCGATTGAGTGATTTGTAGGTTACGTCATGAAAAGGGGTAAAAGAAGACATGGTTATGTGAGAACTAAAAAGGAAAAGGTGACCAAAGAGAAGACTAATTATATATAGGAACATGACCAGTTTTCATTACTAGAATGAGTGTTGATTCTCATTGACCCCGCAAAGTGACTAGTTAATGGGGACAACATTGAAATTTTCTCAAACCTTTCCTGTAGTCATTGAAATTTGACATGGTTTCAGTAGTTGCATTCCTTGATGGTATAGGAGAGTTTCAAGACTCAAATTTTACTCATATTATACCCACATAACTGAATGGTATGTAATTGGGTGGCCAATAAGTGGAACATGATCAATATCTTAGATGAGAGAAAAAATCAAAGATGAGATCAAATAACTGAAGAATATTGTGCAATTTTTCGAGTACTTGTCTATCGAGTATTCATGTTTTTTTTTTAAAATTGTTATATAGTACATAAATATTTATTGAGGTTAGGTCATGAAAAGGGGTCATAGAAGACATGGTCATGTGAGAACTGAAAAGGAAAAGGTGACCAAAGAGAAGATCAATTAGATATCAATATAGGAATTAATCCCTCTCGAAAACACTAAACCCTCTAGAACCATAACCCTCTCCCTCCCAACAAAAATAAACCATCCCCACAACACTAAACAGGGATTTTTGAATGGACCTAGCTGAAAAAAAAAACAAAGAGTGACATAGGAGGCCAAGAGGCCCTAGCGACAGAGGACCTTGACCATTGCTACCAATCACCTTGTTGCATTCTTCTCCTTCCTGCTTCGGACTCTCACCTGCCTTGATGCTTAACAGAGGGCCCGACCAGGCCAATTATTGGTTTCATTTCATTATTTAGGTCCTTATTTCTTGGTCATTTTCTAGTAGTGATATAGAGGAGTGAAGAGGAAGCCCTATATCGAGCAATAGAGGAGACCCAAAGGCCTAGACCATCATTTTCACAAAAAATGGTAATTTATTCTAATTTTTTTTTATATGAATTTAAATTTTAAAATGGGGTTTATGGCATTACCATCAATTCATGGTCTATGCCTAAGAAGAATATTACCATTGCCGCCAAAAATCCATAGTGGTGTTGATGAGAAAGACGAAATTACCATCAATTCATCTATGCCCGAGAAGAAGCTTAAGATTGTCACACCTAGTGAACAAAACCTATGTGATGTGGTTTCCATATGATTGAATTGTAAATGAAAATGTGGCTATATTTCCTTCTTGTACAACCAAAAAATTCAATCAACATCGATTTCCCCATCTTCTAGCTGGTGGAGGTGGGATGAAGGTGTTTCCAATGAGCACTTGATTTTGGTTCTATGATTACTGCACAACCAACAAACTCCTCAAACCACACGAGACAGAATGGATAGTCACACAAGGTCACCAAAAAGACAATCACCAATGACTTCTAATAACATACATATATATCCACTCTTCAATGCCCTTCAAGATCTACTCACTACCAGCATACATATGATGATCAAAATCCTTCAACAATTGAAATGTATTCCTTCAACACTGCATCATCATGCTAGATGTTATGTTATCATATTTGCAAACTTAGGAATGTGTTTATCATAATAAGAAAATCCAATTTGAATGTCCAAAGGGAATTTGTCTATTAGTTGAGGGTTTAATCAAGATGTGCACTTGAGCCAATTCCATCATCTAATTATTTGATCATGTTTAAGGTTCTTTTACATGTTGTATAGAATTTGTTAAAATCAATTGAACACGTTTGTGTTATATTTCATGACTCATAATACATATTCAATATAAACACCATTGTTACATTTCCTCTGAATGATTTGGTGTGTAACTATCTATGCTTGTTAGATATATAAATCGAAGTGTCCATGCAATTGATTTATTCCCTTTGAAGTAAATACACCACTGCTCAGATAATCTGTTAAGGAGCCACCAAGGATATATTTTGTCCTTTCTTTTCTACCAATGTCAATATACCATTGGCATTAGCATAGCCGATTGTCATAGCTTAAAATAGCATATATAGAAAAAAACTAATAATATCTCCATACTCATTAGTATTTTCAAGAAAATCACCTTACCAAAATAATATTTCCAACTCTTCTACTAGTGATGCAAATATGATGCTGGATCATCATCATCAACGTGTAAGTGGAGGACAAATCAACGCCCTAGTGCACATTTTGAAGTGATTTTGAATTTTAGGATGGTGTGTCATGTAAATATCTCAGAAATGAGTGTAATTAAAGAAATTATTAAATGATAAGAGGTTGAACCATCACGTGAGATCGATGGAGATTGTATTTTCTTTAATGTATATAACAGTAGTACAAATCTAAAGAATTCACTCTTAGTTGTCTGTACCCATAATTTACTGTAATAAGACTTAGTGGTTGAAATATTTTACTTTGATTGGATAACACTAAGGTAGTCGGAGGGAAACGGATATATGAGCCCTTCTCATATAAATATATGTATTGTATGCCCAAATGAGGGTGTTGAAAGTTATTGAAGTTGTTATTGTTGAGGCTACTGAATATTATTGAAGTTGTATGAGCCCATGTACATATCACTTGAAGGAATATAACAGAGAAGTGTTGACCCAAAATGGTTGTTATAGTTATTATTGTGTCTATCTTAATTAATGGTAGGATTTTTATTTAATCGCATTCTCTGTTATTACTTTTTCTTATGTTATGAATGCATTACATGGTTGAATGTATGAATTTGTGAGGATTAGATAAGTTCCAATTGTTTCTCTTCTATGAGCTTATCCAGGGAGTTCATAATGTTTGCAAGGTGTGTGTTGACAGATTCTATTTGGACTCGGGATCTATGAAGATATAACATGCATATATATTTGTAAGGAGTGCATAGTGTCCACAAGATGTGCATTGAAAAAGCCTATTTCAACTCATAAGAGTAGGAGAGATAACGTGAAACTTTGTTTTCAAAGAACACCTAGGACCATGTGAGGTGTGTGTAGGAGGAAAAAAACTCAACATCATATTGTTTAGGCAGAACATTTGAGTCATGTAAGAACTATTGCAAGGAGTGCACACTCACCCACAAAGGGGTTAAGTTGAAGGAAACCTATTGCAAGGTGTGCAGAGGGTTGACATTTGGCTAAGTGTTAGGAAGTCATCTAGAGAGGTGCAAGGAGTGTGTGAGAAGAAACATCCTGAGAAGATTAAAATTTTAGAGGAGGAACAAGCTCAAAAGAGGTAGTAGATGGAAATTCTTTAGTAGGGAAGAGCCCACTCAAAATTCCCCAACCAACGAGAAATATCCATTCAGAGGGATCAAGATCTTTCCAGACCATGAGATTTGGGAAAGTTGAAAGGAGGATAGTTTTAGAGTCCTCCAGGACTCAATGTATTCATATGTTTGGAAGTGTTCGAGTAGAGGGATCATGAATTCCTGAAGAAGTGAAGTAAAATCAAATCCGTCGGTAGAAAGGAGGATATGTGGCAGAAAATCAAGGAGTTTGAGAGATAAATCTCTGGGATGTTTGCATAGATAAAGAAGCAATTCCAGCCAAAGTCGTGAAGAAGCGAAATCATTGACTGAAAGTCATCCGAAGTAAGAAACAAGGGAAGGATTTTAATCATTGATCATGGTGAGTACGTGGCACTTGATTCGTAGCTCCAATTACAAATAACTTTAGGGAAAAAGGTGTTTTGAACACTAGAAACTCTCGAAGTCAAAGTCCCAAAGTGAATCATAGTCATTGGTTGTTGAAGAAGCGTGGGTTGTAGATTCTATCAAGGTCATTTCATTGGTCTGTAGTTTGTAGGATTAAGAGTCAGTTACACTCGGAACAACCGAAGCCCAAAGTTGCAAAGGGGATGAGACAAAGTTTATATCCCATGGACATAATGAAGAAGGGCCTAGCAAGGGAACTAGCACTCACTGCTCAAAGTTACCAGAAGCACAAGAGAAGGATTGTGCAGGGGAATCAAGCCTACATTGGTAACAAAATAGGGTCTGTGTGAATCAAATTCAGTGTCTAGTAGAGTCCCAAAGAGATGGTTTGACTCATTCATTTGAAGACCCTTGATCGAGAGGTCGCATATGTTGGATTACTAAGAGGGGGGGTGAATTAGTAATAGAGCAATTATAATCATTTTTAAAACAAATAATCGAAGTGTTATATCAATCTAGAATTATCATCCAATAATGAGAAATGAACAAATGAACAATCATACACATACACAGTACACCGGTGTTTTACGTTGAAACCCAAAGAGGGAGAAAACTACAGAATGATTTCTCTTATATGTCTTGAAGATTTACATTCATTGGAAACACCAACTTCCTTTTTTTTCCAGCTGCAACTGGAAGGAGGATCCAACCCCGTAGCTTATTAGGCTACAACCTGAGGGAAGCTCCAACTCCCCAATTATTTGGCTACAACCAAAAGGAGGTTACAACCCCTTATGTTCTCCGGCTATAACCAGAAGGTGGATACAACCACTTTTCCTTGTCCCGTACAACCTCCCTGAAGTAGAAGTAGAATTATGGAACCACTGCCACACTATCACTATGCGATACACCACTATAAACATGTACCAATAAACATGAACCATGCATCAACCTTTACCTCAACCTGTAATCAACCTGTACCATAAACAAGTACATCAACCATGCACCAACCTGTACCAAACAACTTGTAATCAAACTGTACCATAAACAAGTGAAACCAAACATGTACGAAGTATGTACCAATCATGTGTCAACTACTTATCAACTATGACTCATCAATATGTATCAACATCATCAACTATACACCTCATGTATGTGCCAACTCATTAACTACTTGTCTCAACCATGTACCCAACTTGTAACTCAACCAAAATCCCTCATCAATTTCATCATACAAATATTATTTGTAACTTTGTAATAGACCTGGTGTATATGATCACATACCTACAAACCTTCCTTAACTTTAACATCAAGAGACTAGAATTTTCATCAAACTTTTTTTTAGTCTGAGAGGACTAGTTTTGTATTATTCAACAAACCTAATTTGAAATGGTCATAACCATGTACCTGTAATGATTAAATATCTAAAAATGATACATAATTTTCTTCGGTGTGTTTTATGCAATTCCTCCAGGTTTCACTAGTTGGAACCTCTCAGAAAAAGAGTTATAGCAAAAATGGCATACTTTGTTGAATTCTGGCTTATTCTAGAGAGAGAAATTGTAGAGCGTTCCCCACATGAAATATTTGTTTAATGAATATGAAAATGTTACACAAAATACTATAGACTGTAATGTAACCAACACATTTGGTCTTATTAAATTTGGATATGTTATGAAGAAGTTATGATGTTTTTACTCAAAACACCTGTTTTAGACTAGTTTAATAAGATTTATTTAGTATCATCTTCAACAATATAGTTTAATAAGATTCTTAAAGGGTATTTCTAGTAAATATTTTCATCTATTACGAAATTCTTGGTTGATTGAAGTTTGAGTGACCTAGAATTATCCTAACTAAAATCATATGGGAATTCAAGAGTTTGCAAATAAAACACAATATTTTTGTACCAAGGAGATGAAGAAATATTATCCTAAACCTTAATTGAGGGTTGTTTCAAATTAGATTCCTCAAATTCTACCAAAGGGTGTTCTACTATTTATAAAACTTGATTTATCTTGAAGATTTTGGAATTTGATTCAAATAAAATATTTACTAAACATTGACCTTTAATCAACTTTGTTGGTTTTATTTCAAGGTCATACTCTTGAATTTTTGTTATCCATTTTCCTCTTTTTCCATTAGTATCATGGTGATTCAATACTTCCTTTGTTGTGATTCTAGGAACATATGAAATTATTTCAGAATGAAGAACATAAATGTTGAAAGACTTGAAATCTTTAACTAATTCATAAAATCATTTTTCTATAATATTGTATTTTAGCTCTAATTCTCTCATAATCTTTCTAAAAAATGAAATGGGTTCTTCCTGATTATGTTCATTTCTTTGTAAAAGGACTGCAACAATTGTGTTATTAGAAGAAAAAGAAAAGATCAAAAATTTATTTGAGTAATCTGGGCTTATCAACATTGGTGCTTCTCCCAAGGCTTTCTTGATCTGGTCAAATGAATATAAGACAATTTAAATTCATTATCTTGTTTAACCATGTCCTTCAGATCCTTTACCACTTCAACAAAATTAGGGATGAACCTTCTTACAAAATTTATGTTTCCAAGAAAATATTGAATCTCTTTCTTGTTTCTTGGTAGACGGATGACCTTAATTGATTCAACACGTTGCGGGTCGATTTTTATTCCTTCCATTGAAACAATATGTCCAAGTGATTTACCTTCCTTCCTGCATAGAAAAGTTATATTTTTTAGGATTCAATAACAAACCATATTTTTTACATTTAAAAAAAAATCCTAAGATGTTTTAAGTGATCATCATTTGATTTAGAGAAAATAGTTACATCATCTAAATAAATCACAATGAATTTGTCCTTTTCTCCTACAAATTATATATCCGCCGCTCTTTAAAATGTTGATCATGCATTGATTATCCCAAAGGGAATTTTTTCATACATAAAGGTTCCAGAAGGTGTAGTGAATGTAGTTATCTCTCTATTTTTTTCAAGCAAAACAATCTTGTTATAACCTAAAAATTCAACAATCATAGATATCTAATTAGCTCCCATTACTTTTTGCAATACATGATCCATGCTAGGAGGAGGATAATTATCTTTTAATGAATATGTATTAAGGTTTATAAAGTCAACACAGAGTCTTATATCACTATTCTTCTTTCTAACAGGTACCAAATTTTCAACCCAAGAAGAATATCTAAGAGGAACTATGATTTTTGCATCTAACAATTTATTCAGTTATTTTTCAATAATTAAGAAGAGAATAGGATTCACCTATATTAATTTCTATCTAAATGGGTAAGATCCCAATTTAAATCGAATTCTATGATGAATAATGTTGGTGTCATAAGTCTTTATATCTTCATAAGACCATGTAAACACTTCAATAAATTCTTTAAAGAAATCAACATACATGGCCTATCGATCAATAGGTAGAATTTTTTAGAGCTTGATATTCCTTGGTTCTTGTTCAGATATGATATCACAATCTTCCTCTTCTTTAGTTTTAGGATGAACAGTAGGTTTATATACAACATCATTGTTGGGCCATGGAATTGTCGTCCTTTTACATCCTCTTTCCCTATTTTTAATCCCTTCTTGCTTACCCAAAACCTCATATTAATGTTTATTGATCAATTTTAATGTTTATATGAGGTATTTAGAACAAAGTTGTTTTCCATTTAATTTATTTAGTATTTCATATGAATTATGGTTAAATATTAGAAAGGTATCATATTGTGCACTTATCTTTGAAAATATGGTTTAGTTTGTGATTCTTGCAGAACAAGTGGTCATTGTTGTTACTCCTACAACTGAAAAATTCACAATGAGGTTTCCTAATATTTCTTGCATGAGGATTTATTGATTCAATATATGTTTATCATAGAAATATATCAACATCCCAGATCGTACGTTATGAGAATTCAAGTTTTCACGATTTGCTGCAAATTGTTGCAACTCCTATTTGTTGTTACTCCTATGATTAAATATCTACGAAGTGGGTCCTTGTGATTCTTCATATGAGGAATTATTAAGTCAATATAAGTATATCCTCAAAATATCTCAACAACCCAAATCATACCTTTTGAGAAATCAAGTTTTCATTATTTGTTGCAACTTGTTTGATTTCTTAACAATGTCGCAACTCCCATGCTACAACTATGAATAGTTTCACAACTCCCATGCTGCAACTCACCCAAGGAATATTGAGCCGTCAAAACCATGAGCCATGATATCACATATTTTTTATTTATGGATTTATGAAACAATAATATTAGTCCAACAGAATAAAAGATATGGAGATAATTTTACAATTCCAAGACAAAATATTAGTTTGAGTGGTTGACCAAGAATCTTGGAATTCTTGGGCAAAATATCTTGGAGTTATTTATTCTTTGTTAATTGTTGGAAAACGATCTTTGAATTCTTAGGTAAAATAACTTGGAGTTATTTATTATTTTCTAATTATTAGCAAAGCATCTTGGAAGTTATTTATTATTTGATACTTGTTAGCAAAAGATCTTGAAAGTTATTTATTAATTGCTAATTGTTAGCAAGGATCATGGAAACTTTCTAGTTTCCATGGAATTTATGTATAAGAGAGAGAAATCTCTCCATTATTCAAGGAGGACTCTTAGAAAAATATCTGAATGACAATGGAATAATTCAATGAGTCTTCATTTTATAGTTTTATGATTTCTTTATTGTGTGATTTAATTAATTCATTTGAGTTTTCATTTTAATTATGGTTTTATAATTTCCACACAGTGTGATTTAATTATTTCATTTGATTTATTTTCTTTTCATGTTTGTAGTAGATTTATTTCTTTTGATTAGATTAATTAATTTAATTAATTTATGAAATGAGTGCTAATGTAGAATAAATACGAGAAGAGGTATATGCCTAGGGTTTTCGCAGTGTGGAGGCCTTGTGGGATTGACATGGAGTCTCAGTCATGCCTCATAGTCATGTGTAGGATGGTTATCAGAGGTCTAGGGACATGATGGCATATCTTTTCGACATCTCGTGGGAGGATGAGGATGCCTTATAGGCTAGAAAAGGGTTTTTCTTAGCTAATTACACATATAAGCTTATGTATGATTTCCTTCACCGAGTCTCCTATGGTAATGCGATAGGTGTGCCTCACCAAAGTTGTCTTACAGATCCCGTGGAACAAGTGGTAGTCGTGACACAAAGTGGAGGCACTGCTAGATCTGGCCATGTGACGAACACAAGACTTTGCAGGAATAAGCATGTGGGATCATATACTAGGGCTGGTTGGTCTACGGATTTTCTAAAATATCCTCCAAACCTTCCCCACAGTCATTCTTCGATAATATTTCCTATGGGAAAATCTGTTGAGCAAGCAACTGTTGTTGGGTGAAACCATTCATTTGGTAGTGTAGCTCATCTCCATCGCAAAAATAAGATTTTGAAGGTTTGGGAGTCAATATCATAGTGTATTCTCGGGACAGATGTAGCTATGAATTGGGTTGCTAGCTTATAAGAGAAATATTTAGTAGGTAAGTTCTTTTACACCAGAATGAATAAGGCTCAACTTGTTGACTAGGTGCTTCATTTATGGAAACCCTTGGTTGGGTATTGTCCTAAGTTTAGTCTTCTATCCAACCATTGGTTGGTGTTCCATTTCCTGTCTAAGGGGGATTTGTTGAAAGTGTTGAACTCTCCTTGGATTATCAGTAGGGGAATATTAATGCTCAAAAGGTGGTACCCTGATTTTAATCCCCTATCTGAAGTTTTTTCGAAGAGGTACCTTTGGATGTTTCTTCTTGATTTTCCTATCGAATTCTAATCTACAAATATCTTTGAATCCATTTCCATTTCAGTTGGGAAATTTATATATTTTGATAACGATTTGTTTCATTAGTACAATAAGTGGATATTTTGGCTCTTGGTGGAATTTGATCTTGATAGTGGATTACCATATTTTATAGATATTTATATTGGTGATATCTTCATTCGTCAACATGTTGATTATTGGAAGGAGTCTTTTCGTTGTCACTCCTACTGGCCACCAAGACATCTAAAATTGAAGTATTCGTCACTTTTGGAGCATGGTATTGATCCAGAGAAAAAAGAGGATAATTATAGACAAGGATACTCACCCTACCAGGTGCCTTTCGATAAATAACCTTTCCTAGGTAAGAAGAAAATTTTATTTCCTTCCCTTTTTTCAAAGATTTCAGTCGATGAGATAGAATACCTAAATTCAAATGAGGAATGGGTTCTCGATATATTTGGTGATATTTGGGACATCATTGTGAGAAAATTTAATGACTCAGAGGGTCTTGTCTCTGAGGGTTTGGGAGCTAAACGTTGTCCATGTATCCCACCAAATGACACACAATGTGTTTCCCCCTTTGGTAGGGATCTTTCCAATGACTATCCAACCACTGATGAGTGTAATTGAAATTGAGTTGTGGATGTTCTGGGACACTTCAAAATAGGTTTAATTGACTCTACCCCTTCCTTTGAGGCCCCTAAGTACCCAAATATTCCACTAGTCGATGAAAGCAAGGCCTCAGGATTCCTTACTTGTCAAGATAATGAGATCAACATCCCTATTGAAACTTGCTCTTTGTCTCACAAATCCAAGGTACTAGAGACATTATCTCTTGCGCCTGTTTCTATTTCCTCCACTTCCACCTTACCTTTACCCTCTGGTGCATGGCCAAATGTTACAATTCATAAAATGTCTCATCCTTGGCCTCCAAAGAATCCCCCCCAAGGTTGTTGGCAGTGGCTTGACACATTATGGTAAGTTGTCCTTGGAGTTTCACGTTCCTTCCTTATCCCTTCACCCTAATCTTCCTGATTCGTTGAACCACAATAATGATAGATCTCCTCTTTCGTCCCTTAGAGAAAGCTTCCCAACTTCAATAGTTCCCTCATGATAATTCTATCCTTTAACCTACGTGGGTTTGGGGGTCCGACAAAAATAACATCCCTCAAAATTCTATTGAAAGAAACAAACCTTGACATTGTATTCTTACAAGAAACCTTGGTGGACAGTGATAAGGATAAAGGTAGCTTTCTCTAGTGCCTACCATCGTGGAATGGTGTTGCAATGGATCCAAATGGTCGTTCAGGTCGTTTATTAGTTGGATGGAAACCTGTAGTTGATGATTTCTATGAAATTGGCACTACTACGAGTATTTATTTGGAGGGAAGAAGCTAACATTCAGCTGATGAAGTTAAACTTATGAATTTCTATATGCCTTATAAATATAGGGAAAGCTTCTAGCAGACCTTGCTGGATTTTGGTCTTCTAGAAGAAAATGGTCTTATATTTGGGGAAATTTAAAATTTACCCTATATTCTTGGGAGGTGTGGGGCATCTCGGCTCGAATTGACCCTCTTGCATATTTTTTCACTAATATTCTTCTTGCATTTGGGTTAGTGAATTTGCAACTGATCCAAATGGCTCTGACTTGATGCAATTTTAGAGCTAGTGCGGCTAGATTATCGAAAAGGTTGGATTGGTTTCTCATTTATGAGAATCTCCTCAATAATAATTGTAAATATAGGTCCTGGATTATAAATTCTACTATTTCAGATCATAATCTGATATGTCTACAAATGGAATATTCTTTCCATAAAGATGTTCCACCCTTCAAATTCAAAAGTACCTGGTTATCCGATCTGGAATTTACTACCCTTATCAGGACTACTTGGATCTCTATGGGAAAATGGATAGATAGTTCACCTACTCTCCTAATGTGTGAAAATTTGAGGAAGTTAAAAAAAGTGGTGGTTCAGTGGAAGTTAAAAAAAAATGAATCTACATTCAGATCTTCTACAAATTGATAACAAATTGTCGGAGCTCTTTATAAAATGTTCGTCGCAGGTGTTTTAGTAGGAGGAACTCAATCTCCTCAAGGTCCTAAAACAAAGGAAGGATAAAATTATTGCAATTGAAGAATCTACATGGAGTCTGAGAATTAGGGAAATTTGGTTGAACAAGGGTGACAAGAATACAAGATTCTTCCATAAATTCACATCTCAAAGAAGAAGTCAAAATACAATCTGGAATATAACAAATGAGGATGGAAGTGTAAAATACACCGATAAGGATATTAAGGAGACTTCCTTTAATAATTTCCAATCCCACTACAATACTCTAGAGGAAGAGGACATGTGTAATTAGTTAAATATTCTAAAAGATGTGCCCATATTCTTCAAAGAGGATGAGAGTGATGATATAGGGAAGTCAGTCACCTTAGAGGAAATTGAGTAAATTTTTAGTAAAATGCCTAAAGAAAAAAGTTGAGGCCTGGATGGGTGGACACATGAACTTTTTAATACTTTATTTGACATTATGGGGGCTGATATTCATAAGGTTGTTGAGGATTCCAGAGTTTCAAGTCATATTCCAGGTGCACTCAATGGAAATTTTTTTTCCCTTATTCCTAAGGTGAGAAAGCCAAATTCCTTTCATGATTTCAGGCCCATATCCCTTTGTGGCTTTATTTATAAATTGATATCTAAGAAATTAGTATTTATTAATTGTTACCCTACAAATTTTTTCAATATCTATCGAGGTTTGAGGAAAGGGTGTCCTCTTTACCCCCTATTTTTCCTTCTGGTGGTTGAATGCCCTAATAGAAAAATGAAAAAGGTTGTGGCAGTAGTTTCATTCAAAGGAATTAAATTTTTTGTTGAGACTTTCATTTTTCCATTTTTTTATCAATGATGTTCTCATGTTTGGAGATGCACATTTAGAGGACTGGATGGAAATTCAATATATTTTAACAAAATTATGTGAAGCTTCAGGTATGGAGGTTAATTTTCTAAATTCGTGCTTCCTAGCTCAAAATATTGATCCATGTCTGGAGGTAAAAATACATTCTTCTTTTAATATCCATTTTATGAGTATAGATGATGGTATAAAGTACCTTGGTTTCTTTCTTAAGACCAATAATTATAGAGCGGCTTATTGGAATTGGATAATTCAAAAAATTGAAAAGAGAATAGGTAATTGGTCCTTTCGTTGACTCTCCTTAGACGGCAAGCATGTCTTAGAAAAATTAGTTTTGCAAAGCCTCCGTATGTATTGCCTCAGTCTTGTTAAAATTCAATCCTCCATCCTGCATAGGATTCAACAGCTCATCGCAAACTTCATTTGGAGAGGTGCGAGAAAATCAACTGAATTCAACTTATCCAAATGTAAAAGGTTTTGTATGCCAAAGGAAAATGGTGTATGGAGTATTCGTAATATTAAATGGTTTTCCTTGTCTTTGCATACCAAGTCTTGTTGGAGAGTTATTTTTAGAGAAGGACTGTGGGCTTCAGTGTTAAAAATGAAATACCTCAAATGAATTGAATTGACTTCTTCGATCCAGAAAAATGAAAGTAAATTCTCGGTTACCTCTATCATTTGGAAGAATTTCATGAATTCTCTGCCTCTTATTAAAAGATGGATGGCCTGGTTTGTAGGTAGTGGTAAGCATTTCATTCTTGGCCTGGATCCTTTCATTAGAGGTAATGCATTGTGTACTCTTTCTATATCATTAATGAAACATCTTAACAATGTGCATATTTTCACTTTAGCATAGGCGACTTATCCTTATGCATCAGGAAATAATCCTTGTTGGATTGATACCAATCGACTTAGGCTGTTGGGTGAGATCGCTATAGAATGGGATAATTTCCTTATTATGCTATGGAGAAGTTGTATCTCTTTTAATAATTCTAATGATAAACTTGTTTGGTCTTGGAATAGGGTGAACAACTCTGTCACTGCTAAACTAGCTTAATAATCCATAATTTTTTCTAATATTCTGGAGGATAATAGATGGTGGTATAAGGTTATTTGTAAAGTTAATGTCCTAGGAAAAAGTACTTGTTTCATTTGGATATGTTTGATGGATTGTATTCTTACAGGTTCTAACTATAGAATAAGGGGAGGGATCAGACCTCCAACATGCATTATATGCCTCAATGTTGAAGAGACAACCTCTCATCTATTCGTGCATTGTGTTGTTTCAAAATCTATTTGGAAATATATCCTTTTGTTCTTGAAGATTTCAGATGCTTGGGGAGATCATTTTTTAGAAGAAAATATTTTAGAATCATTCATTAATTATCCTAAGTTGAGACATATTACCTTTCTAGTGATATGGGGAGTTTGGAAATATAGGAATAAAATTTTATTTGAGAATTGGAATAGACAGGATTCAAAAATTGCCACAAAAATCCTACTTTGAATTCAAGAATTCGAAGGAGACTATGAAATGGATAAGCTAGAATTCATACTCAGTCTAGTCTATTTTGATGATTCTCCTATTAGGTTCTTTGATGTTGTTGCTAATGGAGGTATCTGTGGTATTGGTTTATTTCTTAAACTAAGAAATGATAATTTCTTCGAAGCTCACTTTGTTGGTGGTGATTGAAGCAATATGAAAGAAAAAACATTGGGCCTATGAGGCCTTTTACACTTTGAAGATAGCCTATATATAAACAAGATGATGGTCATGGAGATTCAAAGGTGGTGATAGATTGGATAAAAGGGAAGGAAAATCTGATTCTAATTTATCATAGTCCATGGAAAGATAAAATCTAGAGGTTAAAAGATAGTTTTGAAGAGCTTCAATTTATGCATGTTCACAAAATCTTCAACTATGTTGCTGATCAACTGTCCAAAAAGGCCATGAAATGTACTATTGGATGGTTTTATTTTTAGGAAAAGTTTCAAGGAGAATTCATTCATGCATATAGATACTTTTTTTTTCAATTGATAGATTCATACTTTGGTCTTATAGAACTAGTTTTTAACTATATAGTGATGATATTAATTGTTATGTCTGTTTCATCACTTGGGTGAGAAAAAAAAGGGAACTTGCATTCCTAGTTGGGCCTGATAGACAAGACATAGGTTAGTGCATGAGTTAAACAAGCCAATAACATGAAATAAACAAGTAAACAAACTAAAAACAACTAAGGAAATAAAACTATAATGCATAAGAAACATTTAGTACCATAAACAATAAACCAATGACCAAGACTATGCCACCAATGGATAACTATATTAGTTGGAAAAACACTGTAGAGAAATGAGGACTTATGAGTCCCCTCTTCCTCGTTTGGAGGGATCTTAAGCTCCCTAATGGAGATCTTTTTTTACAATGGTAAAAAATAAATCAATTGATGAAGAAATCAATGCATATTACCTCAAGAGCAGAGTGGAAAGGCCTATTGGAATGTTGCTAGAATGATCCACGGATTAAAGAGAATTCTCAAGGGAGGATTGAGGCAGCATAACAATACTATGAAAATATTAATTTCTTAGTGCACCCATGGACTCCATTTATAGAATTTATTCAAGGAAATATTCAACTAGTTCTTAGTGTGAACAAGGGGCCCTTTAGGGCACCCTTTGGTCCTTGACCATCCCCCCATTCGGATTTCCCTACAATATGAAGGTCAAATCAAGTTGGGAGTTGGTATATAAGTGGTTGAGGGGTTGATAAGAATCATAAATGTGTCGTTCATAGGAGTGTGCGGCTTTTCTCATAAACAGTCGTGCATATTGTGCATTGTGCGATCTACGGGCTTCTTTGGCCCGTGCACTATGCACGTGCTTCCTTTAGTGATTTAGCACATGTCAATTTTTTCCCAATTGTATAGTTTTTGCCTCTTGGAAATGAACTTTGGTGTTGCAGGTGAAATAATAGTTTTTTGGCATTGTTGTATTTCTATATTCATTTGCATGCAATGTTGTGGATGAAATTTCAGTGATAACATTAACTTTTACATTTTGTATATTGAAGCAATTTTGTTTTTAAGACAATAGTAGCAGATATTGATGTTCATTATCAATCTGTCAAGACATATATGGATCCACATGTACAATGTAAGAATCATATGTATTTTGAAAGTTTCATTTGATTCTGACTATAATAGCATTGAAACTGCTTTTTTCTACATGAAAAAATAATAAATACTAGAACTATGTTGTAATGTCCCCCACCTCTTAGAGAGGTAATGAGGAGACTCAGTGGCCTGGGTACCCCCACTAGGTCATAGTCTCACACTGAAGGGGGGTAAAAGTCAAGAAGTTAAAAGTTATATTTTTAAGTTGACTTAAGAAAGGAAAAGGAAAGGAGTAAAAGATAACTCAACATAAGAATAAACGATTAACCCTGGGAGTTAACCTAACTCAACAGAGAATCAGAAGGAAAAGTATAAGTAAGAGGCTAGGGTGCACCTATTACTGATTCGGGTTTTGGATTAGCATTTTCTATTGCTCTTGAGCATGCAGTTTGGGGGTTTGTTGTACAAACCCTTGGGAGCAACTCAGTGGTGAAATATCCACTCACCTTGTTCCACAGCTTGGTCTCGGGGATGAAAGACTCCTCCACACCATTCTAGTACCAGAGCCAGTTTATCGA
>SNQJ01S0030513.1:0-30271 GCA_010110895.2 Picea sitchensis | reverse complement strand
AAAAAGGTCAGATCTTTGCTTGTGCTTCTACATTTTGAATATATTGTGATCTCCATGTGTTGATGAATCTTGTATGCACTTAGAAACTCAATAAATTAGTAGTAGTTAGTGATTCCAAGAAATAATTTGGCTTGGGATCATTACATATGTTCTATGGAGGTAGCGCCCACTCCATTAGAACATAGTGTTGTGTAACTTAGGTGGTTGCTTGATTTCTTGTAATTTCACATAGGATTTATTTTATATAATTTTGTAACTAGTTATTTGATTCAAATCGTTCATGTGAGGTTGTGTTTACGTTGGATTTAGTTTATTATGTTGTTTCTAATAAACACATTTCAGTTTGGTTTTCATTCTTTTATTTCGTTGAATAATTGTGCTTAATGCAACGACTATATTTGTTGGTTTTAGTAATGACATGGATGATCTTGGAAATGATTAGGACATAATTTTGAGGACTTAGTTAATTTATTTTCTAGAAAGTAGTTAATCAATTTCTTTCATCACATGTGATTCATTTCTCACCAAGCATGGTGTGAATTTCAATTTCTACAAAAGTAATTTAGAGTTTCAATTCTGCAATCAATTTACCAATACCTTCACGTGGTTGAAAGAAGGAAGATGAGGATCCCACCACTTCTTTAGTGATTTAATTTCCTGTTAGTATGCTTTCATTTTTGCAATGTGCATAATTGTGGATTTCTATAGAGCCTTGTCATAGCTTGAGAATTGTCCATACTCTTACCACAAATACTATGACGAAAACACATAGAACGAATAGTTGTTCCTATATATATAGTGCATGATAGTTTGCAAGTTCCATATGATCCCCATATTGATAATTAAATGCATATTTTTTCTAACTATATTCTTGATAAAATAGGAAGGTGATTAAAAAACCAAACAACAATATTTATCGAATAGCTTCTCCAAAGGCACCAATCCTTTTGGAATTTGATTATTTCTTAACACCGTCGTTTGATAGTTAACAATAATATTTTTTAATTTAGGATCATAATTGTTATTATTTTCTCATTATGTTTGTCATCTTCCTGCAAAAAAATCATCTACCATTTCCCAAAAAAAATTAATTTGCAAATCATCTTCAAATACTTGCCAATGTTTGACATTGTCTGGAATTGAAGGTATGTATTTCATTTCCACTTCATATTTAATGTTTGGAACTTCAGGGGGTATGAAATTTCTTATTGCTACTGCTAAATAATCATCTTGTTTATTTTCATGTCCATGTATTGCATAGATACTAAAGGATAAAAATAATTTTTCAATTAAATCCCAAGAAAAATTCCTATAGGATCTCATCCTAGGATGTTTAGCTTGATAAACCTTCCTTATTTTTTTAACAATTGATTCTTCATGACCATAGACAACAAGATTTGTAATTTTCATTTTTATAGTAGCTTCTAAACCTAGCACTAAATTTTCATACTCACAAATGTTATTGGTGGAATCTATTTCAAATCTTAGTCTAAAAGAAAATGAAAATAATTTTCCAGAAGGTGAAATTAGGAGTATACCTACTCCTGCACCCTCTCAGGAGGAATATCCATCAAAATACATTTTCCTCATTCCATGTTCATGCTCTTTATCTTCACACAAAGGATTATTTACAACTTATGTGTGAAGTCCTTCTTCATTATTTACAGATAAATGAAACAACCCAACTCTTGATATTTTGAGTAAACAAGGTAATCATTGGGATGATTGGGATCACTAACTATGTAAGCTAGTTTGTCTTCCCTATAAAGTCTCTTGGTTTATCCACCAAAAAACAGGATTTTAGCATATTTTGTGTCCATTTGTAACGAGCCACATAATTTACTTTCTCAATATCTAGACAAACTCATAGCATAATTTACAGGCACATCTGCCACAACTATACTCATTTAAACAATTTTTTACAGGAATTTGGGATAAATGTAGTACAAGGTATCTAATGATTCCTAATAACCTAACCATCCTTGCATCAAGGTACAGGTCATTTTATTGTATTGTGATTTGTACAAACAACTTATCAATTATTATTTTGGGCATTAAATTATGAGAAGCACCTAAATCTACCATGAAATTATGTAAGAGAAGATCATGATCAATCAAAGAAACGTAAAATGGTATCACTTCCTCTCCTCTTTCCTCAATATGAGAACCAAACATTGCAATGGACCTTTCATCTTATACATTCAATGTTTCAGGTTGACTTTTTTCAATGGAACACTCAATCATTTTCATCACTTTTTTTCGATAAACAAGATTTTTTTCAATTTATATCAAAGGAATAGGGATTTTTATCTTATTTAATTATTTTTCCATATTAAAGGAACTACCAATTTTCTCATTTTACTTATGTTCTAGATCTATTTTCTTAATATCTTGTCCATCAATTTTTTTCTTTATAGTTGTGATTTATTTTCCTCTATATTCATTTTGAATCTTATTTGACTAACCTTGGTTATCTATTTTGGTTTTATTTACATTTGTCCTAGGTATAAGGTCATATTTTCTATGAAATTAATTTTTCAAGGAATCTAAGAAAATACTATATTGAGATGATGAAGAATCAGTGTGATTCTTGTTATAATATTCATTAAAATATGAATGAAAAATTAAGTATTTCTCATATTCTTATTGAGTAAGATGTACATCAGAAAGATCACCTTCCATCATATTTATTTCCTCATAAATATATTCAAATTCTTCTTCCATAAATTTATCCACCAAATTTTCATTTTTTATAGGTGCTTGTATCGGTTGATCTTGATTTCTCCTTTCTCTCTGAAAAACTCGGGGAGGGTTGAAAGGCCTTCTAAACTGATTTAGATTTCTATTATGAGGCCTGCTTCTCTAAATTTCCATTCTATCCAATTTATATGATAAATATTTAATGATCGTTGACATTTATTCAGTTTTATCCTCTTGAATTGTATTAGTACCTGACCTAAAAACTTATTCCTTTTTTTTCCCTTTTTCTTTTTCCCCTGATTCACTTCTAATTCTATCTTTTCCTGAAGAAATCATATTGGATTCATTTCTACAACGTCATATTTCATACCAGTTAAATTAGTTTATCTTCTCTCCCTAAGTAGAAAGGAAAAATCAGGGTCAAAAGAGCCAACAAAAGTAGCTTTTACAGATGGTTTTGAAGGATTCATATCTGTAGGGATTTTATTATAAAGTTTGTTAAATATTTTGATAAAATATGGGAGAAATCCATTTGTTTCTTTTTTAAACTGCCAAACTCGGTTAATAATTACAAATGACCCTTCTTCTCACCCCATTGTCTAAGAAAAGAAGATTCCAGTGCATCCCAAGAATGAATAGAATTTGGAGCTCACCCCTTAAACCATGTCTTCACCTCACCTTCAAATGTTTGAACAAATATCCTCATAAATACATCTTCATGTTCAATACCTTAATTACCTGTGAAATCATCAAATGATGATAAATGTTTTAGAGTTGTGACCACATCTTCCCCATTAAATTTAGTCAACAACGTTAAATAATTGTCAGGAAAATTGTGTATATTTCCAGAGAAATTCAAAGCAGCATATATAGAAGTTGCTTTATTAAAAACCATTGGTAGGGTTGGTGAAGGAGGTGGGTTTTTTTAGGGATATTTCCTACCATGACTAGATGATATATTAACAGCTTTGAATTCTGAGGAGTGAGTGGATAAAGAATAATTTAAATTCTTCTTCTTCTAGAGGACCCTTCAAAAGAGAATTTTGAGGAATTTCTAAATGTTCCTTTTTAGGGTATAAGAATAGAAATCTAGGGTATGTAATAGGAGAATTCTTAAGAGATTCGTTTGGAGAAATGTTGAGAGAATTTTAAGTAGGATATATATGAGGTATTAGAGGAGAGTATTTAAGGGAAATATCAATATAATTTTCAAGGAAGAATTCAATTGAATCAGTGGTGATAACTCGTAAAGGTGGATTTGGAGAGTTTGGAAGGGACTCTTTAGTAGAAAATGGAAAATCAATTTTAAGGGAACTAGTAGAAATATTTTGAAGGATATTTTATAATAGTAGAGGATTTTATTTTTTATTTAGGGTCTATGGAAGAAGAAGGTTTAGCAACAGAATGTATAGTAGAAGGTGTTATAGGTATTTCTCTAGGATTTCTCTTAGGCAAAAGTTTTTCTAGATCTGCTACTAGTGTTTTATTTTCAGGGTCTAGGTTATCCCTAGTGTTTTTCTTTCTTGATGTCAGGATTGAAAATTTGGAGTCATCAAGTGAAATATTGTACCCTTCCTAATTATTGTTCTCTGACAAGGAGTAGGTTTCTATGTTTTTATTCCTATGGAAAAATAAAGTTTCTCTAATTAGGTCCCGTGCAATGGTGCCAAAAGATTTTTTTAACCATTGAGATGTTTCTAGCTAGGAAATTATGCCAAGGAATCCATTAAATTTGATTTATTTTTTGTTTAAGTATATATGTCCTAAAACAAAGTTTTTTACTGATTAATTTCACTCCTTAATAACTAATATTCAATACTTTAACAACCATATTTTGAGGGCATCATTTTAATGTTTCAATCTATTGGATATTTTAAGAGATGAGAGAAGAAATAGGAAGAACAATAATTATAGTAAAATAATGTATCTCTTGATAAATATTATTTTACTTCTAAATTAGAAACAATTACGAAGAATATGTGTCTAAACTAAAAAGATAAATTGAACAAAAAGGAACAATTTGTTATTCAAAAGGTATAAATAAAAATTAAGCATGGGTCCTTTTAATATTGATAGTATGTTAAAGTAATTTGTATCTTTAATGATCCCTTTTGTAGTGTTGGACAAATGAGAGGGGGGGTGAATCAGTTGTTACTGTGCTTAAACAATTATGCTTATTTTAAACTCTTTACAAAGCACTCAATGACAATTACAATAATGAAAGGAAGTAAGCAATAGAACATTCAACATCAATCACACATATGAAATATACAGAGACAAATATTTCCTAAGGAAACCTATAAAGGGTAAAAACCTCTTCTTCTTGGTATGATAAGTAATCTGTACATTCTGTACATTATCATACATATGAGATCCAACTCATTGTGAGGATACAACCTCTATTTTGAAAGCTGCAACTTGCTGAGAGCACAAACTCATTGTGAGGCTACAACCTCTATTTTGAAAGCTGCAACTTGCTGAGAGCACCAACTCTCTGTTTTCTCTAGCACCTACTAGAAGGAAGCACCAACTCCTTGGTTTCTCTAGCACCCATTAGAAGGAAGCACCAACTCCCTGGTTTCTCTAGCACCCACTAGAAGGAAGCACCAACTCCCTAGTTTCTCTAGCACCCACTAGAAGGAAGCAACAACTCCCTAAGTGTTCCAACACCAACTGGATGGAAGCACCAACTTCCAATCACACAAGCACCAACCTGTATAACAGAGAACAACAATTCTCCCTTGCACCACCCTACCACCTTGGTTTCTCTAGCTGCAACTAGATGGAAGCTACAAATCCCTGTGTTCAAGCACCCACTTCAACCTCTAAGGACAAAAGTCCTCCCTACCACCTTGAAATATAAAGATTGCCATCTATAAATTTATCACAGTGATACAATATTTATCAATGGCTTAATGGTCTCATCATTGCTCAGCTACACTACTCTGCTCTACCTGCATCAGTGTCTTCGTGCACCCCTTCCTTATGCTTTATGTTCTTCTGCCTTTTATGCTCTGCGCGCCATGTCCCTTCTATGCACCATTCCTCTTCTGTGCATTTCAACTGTTTCACTTAGGCTCCTTCTACACACCTGAATCACTCTCAACAACAACCTCCATCTCTTCTTTGTTCTGCATATTTATACTATCTGTGCACCTTCTTTTTCCTCCATGCATAGTACCTCTGCATGTTCTTCACCGTGCCACGGTTCTACTCATCGGGTTGTTCACTACCACTCCACTTTTTATCTACTTCACTCTCAAGCCTCAAAAAGAAAACTTCATCTCGCTTCTGTCTATTCCTCATCTATTACTCATCTCTGAGTTTTATCTCACTTTGCACATACTGTTGGTCTCACACTATGCATACTGTAATTTTGCCTTCTTTATAGTTGAACTCATATTTTATTTAGAACAACCAACCACACATAGTCACTACATGTTTCTTG
Organism: Picea sitchensis; assembly: GCA_010110895.2. Lineage (NCBI taxonomy): Eukaryota > Viridiplantae > Streptophyta > Pinopsida > Pinales > Pinaceae > Picea > Picea sitchensis. The sequence continues at coordinate 24,123 of SNQJ01S0030513.1, read as the reverse complement.
TATACAGTACAACCCCTTCAGTTACTCCTCAAAACCCTAGAACAATGCTTCAACAACTGAAATGCCAACCGTCCAAGAACCATGAATTGGTTCTGCTAACTAAATCATAACTAAAAAATTGATCATGAAGATCAACAATATCCCTTCGATCAGATGGTCAAATAACCAACACCGTTGGATTAAATCCATAGGGTCTTGCGTTTGTTTCGCCATTTCGCATTTCATCATTTCGGCATTCCGACATTCCTGTGTTGTGAGGCATCTCGACTATCCAATTCGCAATCTCCGAAATGGATATTAGCTTCATGCTAGCTACGCGCTTGAGCCTTCATTGATGTGACCATAGGTTATGACCAGGGGCCAATTCTAAACACGCATTTCGCATTTCACGTTTCGGGGATTCTGTGAAGAGTTGTCTCAATTCTCCATGTCCCAAACTCTGAAATGGAGCTTGTCTCTTCAATCTCTTCTCTATATATCTTCAATGATGTGACCACCGGTGACGAACAAGCACTTATCCATAAAGCACTTTCAAAATTTTGTATTTTAGCATTCCTATGATGAAGGGTCTCAACACTCCAAGTCGCAATCACCGAAATGGAGCTTGGTTGCACTAGCTCCTCCCTCCAGCTTCCACAGATGTGACCACTAGCTATGACCATAGCCTTATTTGAAAATGCATTTCAATGTTTCGACATTTCTGTGATGAACTGTTTCGACACTCCAAGTCACGAACCTTGAAATGATCTGAAGGTATTTTGGCGTTTCGCAATTTGGCATTTCGACATTTCGCGATTTCTCATATTGTGAGTTCAAGAGATTAGGGAACCCCGCTCCTTTGACTTTCCAGTCAATGAAATGATGATATTTCATCACATCTCTTATGGACCCAACAGTCCAGATCTTATCATGATTTCAAAACTTCACGGGCCTTCGTCATGTCTGATCAATGGTCAAGATCAATCCTTGATCCGACGGCTAGGATTATTTCATGATTTCACATATCGTGAGTTAGAGAGGTTAGAGCACTCCTTCCTTTGTCCTTTCATTCAATGAAATTCCAATCTTTCACCATGTGTCCTCTAGATTCAATGGCCAGGATCATTTCACAAATTCATGAGCCTTCGTTGTGCCTATTTTAGGATTTCGGAGTTTCGCATTTCGCAACTTCGGGACTCCTGTGATGAAGAGTCTTGACTCTTGACTCCTCCAACTCCCGGTATCCGAAAATCTGAAATGGAGTCTTTGTTGATGTACCTATTTCAGGATTTTGGCATTTTGCATTTCACAACTTCGGGACTCCTGTGATGAAGAGTCTCGACTCTTGACTCGTCCAACTCCCGGTATCTAAAACTATGAAATGGAGTCAGATCAACGGTCCACAATCTTGATGATTCGACGGTCATCGGGAAATCTAAATGGGATCCAATGATCACTATTGCTCTTCACTGTTGAACTTGCTATTTCCATGCCATTATCGATGTGTTGATGTTATCAAACTAATCGGTAGGTGCAAACACTAACAGATCTCCCTAGATCCACCTGGATTTAGAACAAAACAAGATAGGACATGACTCTTTCCCTAAGTTAGGACCATTAAATTAGCTAGTAGGAAGGAACAAATAACATACCTTTGTATTTCTTCCTAGGGTCTCTATTTCTCCTGATTCACTACGGTGCTCTCGTGAGTTCAAGACAAAGACAACACAAACCAACCAAAGTGAAGATAGCAAAATGTATTCAACTGTCAACTTATGTGTATGATCAAGGAATTACACAATAAAGTGAGAATGACTTTATGGGAAAAGGACATGTCGTTGTATCATATTAATCGACAGTAGAAGATACAACCTAATCACCTTGATGTCATAAGCTTCCTTTAAGTGGCTCTTGGCTCCAACACACACACTTGCTCGATCCTTGTATGAAGAATATCAAATCCTCTTGATAGACTTGCTAGAGTCTCCGAGCTCCTGTTAAAGCTAAGTCCTTCACACAATTCTTTCACCAATTCTCCAATGAATCTTGCTTAACCTTTTCCATGAGAATTCCATCAATATATAGGAGAGAATGAGATGTTTACTTGGATATGAATGATCCCACAATATCAGGGAATCCAGTACTAGGATAACCATTCAAATACCAACCCATTCTTCTAGAAGATTCCCTTCTAGAACCATCGAGAATTCATCTTTTTCCAAGATTTAGAGCAAGTTCACACCCTAGATATGTAGCACAATGCAAGAAGTTCGCACCCTAGCTTAAGGCAGCCTACGAGAATGGGACATTCTCTCACCCTAGTATATTAGCAACCTGCGAACTCTCTTCAAAAGTAAGTTTTTTGCGAAGAGATGAAAGTCACTTTTCTCAGGAGAAAGTTCTTATGAGGAGCCTGAGTACACCATCATCAATACATCATCAAGATTGACCAAAATCATGGGTAACAAAATTCCCCCCAAAGTATGAGGCTGTAACTAGTGACAGCCAAAAGACTTTGTAAACTGTATGTGTGTGTCGGAAACTAGGAGCACACCTAATCGAAAACCTGCAAACAACCAAGCATCTGCAGAATATCATATATATCAATTCTGAGGTAGGAATTCCCATACTCATATCACAGATGGATGACATTGTAGACATAGGTCATGGCCTCCAATCATACACTATGGATCCATGCTGTCAAAATATAGCATAGCCACCAGGAATACATTGTGGATCCATGCAAGAAAATTCAAATTAAGACGACATAGGCACAATACATACAAAGTGGATCTATGTGTCGCAAATTATACATAGAGATGATATCCAGGGTCTTCAATATCGTCGCTCAAAAGTACGAATCTAACCATGTGATTACATGTGTTGAAGTCAAACATGGAAGAAACCACTTGATTACCGGTCATTGATGAAACCGTTAACAAGTGCGAGGGAAATCACCATTAATGTCAATGACTCCCAAGGTACTCTAGTACAATCCATCGAGTGTGAATGAATGAGTTGAAGTCGAACATTCGATAGAATCTTTGGATCAGGGTTCAATGATGTAAACCCACTGTCAAAAGCGAGGAAACCTGCCATTGAGGCATGCAAGTTGCAAGGTACCAAAAATTTCTAAGTCTTGATTATGGATAATGAGTTGAATTCGAAGAAACAAAACTTGTCACAGGAGTGCCTTGATGTATCCCCCATCAATGAAATGAAATGAGTAACAGATTTTGAAGGTGAAACAGAGTATGATGTAAGTTGGACTGGACATAGGGAAGGCCGACATGGAGAGAATGGACAATTGCAGATGGCCGAATCAATAGAGGTTTTGGATGAACTTGTCTTGAACATATGAATGACACGACCAATGATTTGGTAGAATTGACTCAAAGAAGACACATGGCATGACCTTGTTGCAGATCAAATGAGAGGCAAATGGATTTCCCAAACCGGCTTCAAATATAATGAATAGGGGGTGTCATGTTCAAGAGAAACACTTACTGCCAATCAATATGAAGATAAGAACATATCCCTTTCCCAAATTTTCCCCCACCATTTCGGGCGAGTACCTCTTAATTTTTACACAAGCTTGAGGAGGATAACATATTCTTGTTGATATAAGCTTATCCTTCGGATAAGTCCTTCGAAGTATGTTTAATGAACCCTAGGAAGAAGTGGTTTGGTCCCATAATGGGTCTGACGATGTATATTTAACGAGTCCAAAGATAGAAAACTCGAAGGTTTTTCATGATTATAGAGTCTAGAAAAACACTTAAAAGAGAACTCTCTCAGTTCCTTTTTCGTAAAATAGTCTAATGAGACCGAAAAAGAGATAAATTATCACCCACCAGATGCTTTCTTCAAATACTTTATCGAGCGTGAAAATAGCAAGGTTGCTCGGCTATCTTTTCATGTTTAGAGAGTCTGAAAAGAGATTAAAGAGGACTCCAGGGGGGTTCCTTTTTCTTATAACCTTGTTGAGCCCGAAAAGGTGATAAAAGTATGCTCGATTGCATTCTCATATATTTTCGAGCATGAGAATGGAAAAAGACCAAGTTCGAGTTTTTGTGCAAAAACCATAAAAAACAATCAAAACATGAGATGAAGAAGAAAAACTATGTCCGCATCCCTGTATATGAACATTGAAGTCCTTACGCCTACAAAAGTTACACTCAAAAGGGCATTAGGGTTTAGGTTTTAATAAATAAAAAATTATAAAAATTCAATAACATGGTAAAAGTAAATATAAAGAAGTAAAACTCTTTCTACCATATCATTTTCACTTTACCACTATTTGAGCCCAAAAACCCCTCTTTTACCCTCAAAATTTGGTGTCAGATTGCGGGAGTTACGAGCATCCATTCGACGAGCTGTCAGTGATAGTGAGGTAGGCACTTTGTCCTCTTCTCTTTCATGGTTTAATTTTTCATTTTCATTGGTAAAAACTATCATTTTGAGTTTGTTTTAGGGTTTATCATGGCGCTCAGCCATTCTCGCAGGTGAACTACACGGGACCTATGAGAATGGGTCATTCTCACAGGTGAGCCCACAGTAGCCTGCTAGAACCTTGCACTGTGCCTAAAGGGCACCTGCGAGAACCGAAAAGCATAAAAATATTTTGAATTTTTTCTCAATGAAAGAAAACCAATTTATGAATAGAGTTATTAATATTCTTTTTTTGCTTCTTATGCAGGTATTTGGCCATCAAAATGGTTTTGGAATGGTGTGAAAGGGAGAACAAAGAAGATAATTCCATTGTCAGAAATCATCTGCCCACCATTGTTGCTTTGAGAAACTGTGGTCTTCTGAAGTACTTTCATATCTCGGGCATGAGGGCCCAAGTTTGGTTATTAGAGTACCTTGTGCATATGTGGGATCCCGATCAGCAAGTATTCCATGTAGGGGTCCACACACTGTCCTTTGATATTAAGGACATTTACTTCTTGAAAAGACTGTCATGGCGTGGGTACCACATGAGCCTGACTAGTAGCAGAGGTGGTGGACTGCCCATGAGTGAGTACTTCCACTTACACTGTGTTTCAGAGGTAGAGAGGAAGAAAGGGAAAGTATCTATTTGGGGAGTGCAGGATTTGACCCTCCACACTATTTTGTTCACCATTTCATGTATGGCTGGGAGCTCCGCTCTTCACATTATGCTCCAGAGTTACTTTCAGTATGCCATAGAGTGTACTGAACCTCAGGTTTTTAATTGGGAAGATGCAGTGCTTCATAGCATGAAAAGGCAATTGACCGAATGAAAATGAGGCGACCTGAAGAAATTCGGGTATGAGTCTTTGTTAGTGTCCTTCTTTCTTGAGAGGGTTCTATTACTAAGGATGTAGGTTGAGTGGGATTTATCGGCTCCCAGGGATCCAAGAATGTTGAGATGGTGTCAGCTCATGGCCTGGCACATAGCTGGACCAATTATCAAGTATTATGATACCTTCTTCGACTAGCTGCGACCACAGATGTTGATGGTTGACGATTATGCTTATGTCAGGTTGGATTTCCGAGGAGATATAGACTTAGTCCTTTCATAGGATGCTCAGTGGGGGGAACTTGGTAAGAAGTACACAATTTTTCTTTTTAAATGTTTTTGTGAATTTTTATCATATGAAAATGTTTTTATATATGTTCATCCAAAGACTAAATACAAAATTCGTTGTTGATGACACAGATGTTGGACCTTACCGACCTCCTGGTACTTCTCCCATTCAGTGGCGAGGAGAGGTAGCAACAGTGCCATAATGAGATGCTGAGGATTATCAAGTAGTGGAACAAAACCTAGAGGGTTTGACAACAGATATTCCAGACATGCCTCTTGGAGAGGTTCCACGATGTTATCAGTGTCACACAGTAGGAGTGTCAGAGTCCATTGGTCGACTGCTCCATAGGGTTGCGCAGGCAGTCGTGTGTTACCGTGAACGTCATCCATGACATCACTTTGTAGAAGCTATGAGATTCAAATTTTGACATTTTGGTCTTCGGACAAAACTTTTTTGTAAAAACTCTTTTGATCGTTATATATACATATGGCTTCTATCGACTTATCGTGTGTTATGTAAAAATTGATGTGATTGATTTATAAATGATCTAAATGTCTGTCTAATACATAATTAGCCAATGCATCATTTAATGTATTTAGACATCTAGGAATATGTTGATATTCAATATAATCAAAATAATGTTCCAAGAGGTGAATTCACAAATACACCCGTAACAAAGTAGGAGTTTGAATAGTATAGACATTACTTAACTGTAGTACTACAAGCTGTGAATCGAGTCGTAGAACCAAATGATGGATTCCAAGCGAGATAGCATCAATGAACAATTCGATAATGACGCTATACTCTACAATATTGTTGGTCGCACGACCAAGACACACACCTCGTAAGGAGACAAGTTCGTTTGTAAGGGCGTAAATTGCCCATGAAGAGGAAGCAAGGTTATGAGTACTACGAATAGCACCATCAATGGAGCCAATATAGGGTAGCGAAGACTCCAACATATGGAAATCAAACACAACGTCACATAAGGGAAGAGACTAGATAACGATGAAAGAAAGATATAGTAACACACAAGAAGTATGATACAATAAAAATACAAGTAATCATGCACAGATGATTTTATGCATAGTACTTCTTTAAGTACAACCCATTCCTGGGTTCACTCAAAGGGATACCATCATAATCTACTAACTCATAAGCCACTTTTTCCAAGACTCGTCGAACAATATAAGGACCTCGCCACATGGCTTTGAATTTTCTAGCTCCTAGCATATATCGATCTTGTTCATAGAGGAGAATGGGATCTCCTTCAGAGAAAATGCGAGGCTTGACATGTTTGTCGTATTGGGGCTTGACACATTTTTTCTGAGCTTCTATGACTAGGGTAGCATCGCGTCGAGTTTCGTCTAATCGCATAAGATACAATAGACGTTCTTCCTCAATAGAAGTGTTTGGTAGGAGTTCAACAACTAGTTTTAAAGAGGTTATCTCACATTCAATCGGGAGAATGGCTTCCAAACCATAGACTAACCGGAAAGGTGTAAACCCAATAGCAGACTTGAAGGATGTCCAATAAGCCCACAATGCTGAAAACAACATTGTATGCCAACTTGTTTTGTGAATCCCTATCATTTGTCAAAGCATAGTTATGAGAACTTTGTTAATTGCTTCGACTTGGCCGTTAGCTTGTGGGTAATAGGGCGTTGAGTTTTCATGGCGAAGACCCAATTTTTCAGTAAGTTCGGACATCATGAAGTTTCTAAAATGGCTACTGTGATCAGTGATGATAACTTGGGGAACACCAAAACGAGCTATGATGTGATTAAAAATGAATAATGTTGTGGTATTTCCAGTGTTGTCAAATGTCGGCATCGCCTCGACCCATTTCGTAAAGTAATCGACAGCTACAATAATGTATCCATCCCCCCTCGACTGAGTGAGGGTGACATGTCATGAAATCGATGCCCCATTTTGCAAAGGAACCAACGGAGACCACAGGGTGAAGAGGAGTAGGATGTGACCATATCTTGTTATTATAGGTATGGAAAGCATGGCATTTTTGAATGACGATTATGCAATCGTTAAATAAAGAAGACCAAAAATACTCTGCTCGTAAGATCTTCTGGGCAGTAGCATACCCAGACATATGACCACCACATGCTCTAGAATGGTAGTCATTCAGATCTTTCTCGGCTTCATCGAACATTAGGCAGCATCAAAAAACAGAGTCAATCCCCTGATCATAAAGAGTATCCCCGAGGATAATGTATTGACAGGCTTGGTAGCGTATTCGACGTCGGTCAGTACTAGACAAAGTTGGATGGAAAGTCTGGGTTTAGAGATATATGATGATATCACCATACCAAATAGCATCAATGCTAATGAGGAAAAGGGATTCATTGGGTAATGAATCAACTGTGACATTTTCCGTCTCAGAATAGGGAAGGTCCCATATTAACTTAGCAAACACTAAGGACTTCTTGAACTTGGCGCGTTCGAATTCCAAGTAAAAATCCTAGAGTATCACAATCCATTTGGAGTATTTTCCCCCTAGTAATTGACATGTGAGAATGTGTTGCATGGGGTTGCAGTTAGAAATCACTATAGTCTTGCGTGAGAGGATATAGTGCCGGAAGCATTTGACGGCTTGAACGACAACCAAGGCAAGTTTTTCGACATGTAAATACTTGATTTTGGTAGGCGTTAGACTTCGAATCAAGTAGTAGATAACATGTTCATCGTTAGCATCATCCTCTTGGACGAGAACCATACCAATGGTGTAATCTGAGGCAGCAAGGTAGAGGAAATAATCACAACTATAATTGGGGGGAAAGAGAAGCGGAGCATGTGTTACGGATAATTTCAAAGCTTCGAAAGCATTGTTGGCGATGGTATCCCATACAAACTCAGACCCCTTTTTTAGTAGCCACATAAATCCATGAGTTATCTCGACATAATTTGGGATAAAACGACGAAGAAAGTTTGCTTTCCCCTACAAAATTTGTAACTGGTGAGGAGTAGAAGGAGGAGGGAGATTAAGGATCGCCTCAACCATTAAAGGATCCACTTGGATCCCTTGATGTGAAATGATAAAACCTAGAAGTTGGTTGGATTCCATGCAGAAAATGCACTTATGAGGATTCAAACATATACAGTAGAACCGACAGTGGACGAAAATGGCTCAGAGGTGGGTTGGATGATCGACTTGGCACATTGAGTGAGCGAGTAAATCATCCAAATATGGTTGAACGATGTGCCTGATATCATGGAAAGCATAAGACATAGCACATTGAAAAGTTGTGCCAATGTTCTTGAGACTGAAAGGGATTTTTCGATAGGCAAAATTACCCCAAGGACAAATAAAAGAAGTCTTATGTTGATCCTCAGGAACAATGTTGATTTGATTATATCTGGAGAAACCATCCATCATAGAGAAGATTTCACTTCCGGCGCAATCGTCGACAATCTAATCAACGAAGGGGGTAGGAAAGTTGTCTTTGGGACAAGCTTTGTTGATATCCCTATAATCAATGAATACACAAATTGTGCCTTATTTCTTGTCGATCAGGACAATATTGGAAACCCAGTCAGTGAGAGCCACCGGATAAATAAAGCCATCTTTGAGAAGTTTCTCAACTTCGAGCTTGATAGTAGCCGCTTTATGTGGGTGAATGGGATGAAGGCATTGTCAGACGGGTTTAGCATCAGGGTATGTCTTGATCTCATATATCACAATCTCAGGGTCGATACCTGGCATTTCTTCATAGCTCCAGGCGAAGATGTCATGAAACTCTTTGAAAAGGGATGTATAGGTGACGATTTTGTCAGAGGAACATGAAGCTCGGATATGAACATTTTTGACAATCCCAGGTTTGATTGATATGTCAATGGGAATAGTGGGCGAGATATTGCTTAAGTTCCCTTCAGAAAACACATCATGTGCGGACTCGGGAATGGTGGAAATGATGACAATGGTTGATGGAGTCGAGATCCATTAGTAGTTCTCAATGGTATGTTTCTCTATAAAGATGATGGAATGATGATGTCCATCATCCCAAGGGGTGTCTTCCATGACAGACATGATCATCTCGTCTGTGGGAAAATTGACACGGAAAGGATCTGGAGATAAATCACCAAGAGAGGGGGTAGAAGGAGTTGCCAATTGAATGGCCTAATAGGCGGATTTGACTAGACTTAACGGAATTTCATCGTCATAACGAAGATGATATCCAGGGTCAAGTACTATCCAGGGATCGTGAGATGTGGGAATTTCACGAATCAAGGTGGAGATCATGTTGATTGAAGCAACGGATGAGTGTGGAACATCAGGCAGTGGAATGGGGAAAGTATCCATTAACGAAGAGTCTTCAAGAAGGCCTACACCGACATTCTCATAACCCGGTGGTGTTTTAGCGATGAATGGTACGTTGCCAGTACAAGTATTGGAATTAAAGAAGGCTAATTGGTCGACGATGATGACCTTTCCTTGATGTGGGAAATGTACCACATGGAAAAGAGTCGACACAACTGCGCGTATGGAATCAATCCAACTGCGGCTAAGCAGAATATTGTAATCAAGGGGAGTGTCAACGACTTCCACTTCGACTTGGACCATTTTTCCTTCTAATGTGATGGGCAACGAAGGAAGGACACTGTAGGGCTTAAAACCGAATCCATTGAAGGCTTTAAGAGTGTTTTGGGATTCGTTCAAAGGGGGAGAGCCAATGGCTTTCCAGCAAGCAAGAGACATGACGCATGTCGAGGCACCCTCATCGATAATGGTTCGGCAAATGTTTTTGTAAGAGACAATCACTTGGATATAGAATGCAAGTTGAGGGGGTAACCTTGGAATGTGATCTTCCAAGTCAAAAATTATTAAATTCGTATCCATCGGATTGATTCCACCGATATCTTTCAACAGTGCCTTCCGTTGCATAGGAAAACTTTGAAGGACTTCGAGGGCTGACATCGCAGAAGGTGCTTGGGCTAGATCTTCAACAATGTTGTAGTTTTGGGCAACATGAGCATGAGGATTGAAATCTGATTTCTGAACGACGCCCTTTGGGGGGGGTCAAAGAACTGTGTCGAGGCTTGGTCATTCGAGATGAAGAGGACCATTGGTAGGTGGAGTCGCGAAAGAGGGTTGTACCAAGGAAGGAGGTAGATCATCAACATTCTCTTTAGAGTGAGAATAATCTTTGGCTCGAGTGGTGAGTACAATGTCGCTTTGCTTTGAATCGCCAGTACACATCAATACATAGGATGTAGTAGAAGATGAGGGTTGGTCATGAATGACCAATTGAGCCTGTTGTTGAGACAGGAAGGGTGGGGACAAAACGACCGGAGCAAGTGGTTTTGGAGCCCCTTGTAGTAACTTAGTGACCTCGGTGCGTTGTGGACAATCCTTCATGTAGTGATCATCACCACAGATAAGACAAGGGTACCGAGGTTTGTTCTTATCCCGATCGTCAACAGGTGTAGTTTTGGTTCTCTCTGCTTGAGAAGTATTTTTGTCCTCCTTATTCTTACCCCTCCCCTTTTTAGATTTGTTTTTACCGGCTGGGGTATATTGGACTACATTTACCTCAAAAGTCTTTCCAGTGGGAGGGGCGGGAGATGGAGCATTTTGAACATTATAAGAAGCAGGTTTGGGGTTTGTGATTGAGGCGGAATGTGGTTGGGCCTGGAAAGTGCCAATCACACCATCGGATGCATGCAAAGAAGTTGGAGTAGTTGAAGTGGTGGAAGTGGAAGGATGAGGTAAGTCATGTACTAAGTCGTAAAGGGTACCCGTTTGTGAGTAAATGAGGTCAAGGTATTGAGCATGACTTATGGTCTACTCCTTCATGACAACTCCATCCATGGCGATGTCACAACCAATGTCATTCAAAAATGACTTTGTGAACCACTCTGCCAGCAACTGATCGGGGAGTTCGAGTTTAATGAGACGTCGTCTCCATCGCCACTCATGAATTTGATCAGATATATGAGTGGCCTTGTTCTGTTTGAAAGAACTCAAAATCTCAGTCCCCATCTCATAACAGATTGGTAACTGGTAGTGTGTGAGGAAAGCCATAGCTAGGGTGTTGAATTCAATGAATAAACCTCATGGTAATTCAATATACCACTTTGCAACAGAACCTGTGAGGGTTCGTTGAAAAAGACGTAAACGAATAGAGTCATCCATCAATGAGTTGGATGAACACCGTAGGTGAAAATTCATGATGTGATTGTTCGGGTCCTCTCCCTCTTTGCCATTGAATTTAGGGATGTCCAATGGTAGCTTGGTTGGTATAGCAGGCCATTGGGGAGAGTGATGAATTGGATCACTTAAAATCCTTGACAAATACGGAAGATCCAAAGTGGTCAAGAAGGGTAATTGTCAATTCACCTGCGGGTACTGGTGGCTTCGGGGGGGAAGCCCTGTCGGCAAACCAGTAGGACCATAAGTAGTCTACATATAATGTGAAGACCTAGGCAAATTTGGTGGTGGTTGGAGAGGATAGTAGATCATGGGATTGTATCCTGGAATAGGGACATGAGTTTGAGCATTCGAGCCCCAAATGAGATTGAACGTACTTGGATATGGTTGGCCCATACTAGGGGGTATCACTGTTGCAGCTGGAAATTGCTACCCCCGTGTCGATTGAGGAGGATGTTGTATCAACTGATTCCAATACCGGGCCAAGGACAGAGGTATGTTTTGTCCATAAGGTGGGGTCGGTCCTCCTATCGAAGGTGGTGTTCCAATTGGGGGTAGTGTTCCAATTGGAGGTTGTGTTCCAATTTGGATTTTCATTCCAATAGGAATTTTCCCACTAAGAGGGGTTTCAGTCATACCACCTTGGTGAAATTGTCCACCGATGGGAATTTGGTAATTTTGTGTGAATGACGGAATAATGCCACTAGGATTAAGACTGTCAGTGGAGGACGAGAGAGGTCGTCCAAAAGGAAATTGAGGGAGTGTCAGAATAAAAATGGGAAGAGAGTGTCCATAAGAAGGACCACCAGGAGAGTCGGATGGGGTTTGCGTAGGAGTGGGAATCGAAGCATTCAATGCATGGTATCCAGGTAGTAGTGTTGGGGTGACACTGGGTGTTCGCGGTGTGTTGATTGGGGCGAGACTAACCACGGTAAATTTGGTGTGACCACTCATAGTATCAGTATGATGGGCCATTTCCATAGGGATGGTCAATATGTGGTTAGATCATGGGACGTCTGTACTAGGAAAATAATAGGCAGTAGTAAACGGTACTGTCTCTGGGCTAGAGATTTCGGAAATCACAGGGGAGATGATTTTGGAAATCACAGGTGAACCTGGACCAAAAAGGTCCTAACAAAAAATGCTTGTAGACCAAAAAGGATCTTGGCCTTCAATGCTTGGAAAGGGTCCAACTGGTGATCCAGAAGATGTAACAACTAAGTCTCCAGAAGAATTCAGTCCCATAAATGGTCACTCAGAATCAGGGTGAAGTCGAAAGTCCTATGGAGTATTGGTAATTCATAAATGTTCTAGAGAGTCAGTTAGTTCCACTTGTGGCGTGGTGACGGCTGTGACTTCACTTTGCCGAGGAGAGCCCTCAAGTGAACTTGTAGACAAGGGTTGAGAACCTTCCAGATGCTCTGGAGATAAACCCTACATTCTATGTGAACGATGTGGAGGAGATATTGTAAATGACTGACAAACTTACGAAGAAAATCGTATGGTCAACTTTGGTAAACAAACAACATGCGCTAGTAAACCAAAATCTAGGAAACAACACCAAACAAACAAGACCTTCTAATTCCGAAGTTACTAGTTGGTGATGAAATCCAACGTCACAACAACGATACGAGAAGGGGCTGGGCTAGGGTGGAAAATTTACACTGACAACCTACTTAATGGACTTACACTCTGGTGCAAGCTCCCACACATAATCGTGGGTATACCCTCCAAGGATCCCAAGTGAGTTTGGCCAATGTCGATTCCAGGTACCGTGAAGACTTTCCCCTTCAAAGTCACCTTGTGTAAGAACCTAGAAAGATAGGCCACTAAGGTTACCACCGAAAACAATAAAGCCTAGGGGGGCAGTTGATAGTCTGATCCACACGCAAGGGCAGGGTATCTAGCCTGAAATCAACTCAAAAGGCTTCCACTCATCATTGTGGGTATACCTCCAAGTGATCCCAATAATAATTGCAATCTCTACATTGATATCAACAAAGTAGGGTGAGTAACTCTGTCAATACCAATGCGACCTCGTGTTTAACCCTTGTGTGAGAAGGGCTTCCCAGGACAAGATGTTGTAAATGGAATTTGACACTCCTTAACACAAGATTCTATTGTGTATTTTGTGCTTTGGAGAGTGTATCTCTCTTCCTATTCCAAAGCGCTAGCCTAGCTAAATGTTGGTGTAATAGAGCCCTAGAAAAGAGTTAATAGTTAAATGTTATGATTGCGCATTGTTATTAAGGGCTATTATTACTCAAAGGAATCGGAGATGAAACTGATGTTGTATAAGACTCTGACCCAACGATGCATGTATAAGAATGAAATATATCAATTTTCATTCAATGAATCCTATGTACGGGAGCGAAAGAGAAGTTTTTCGGATCAAACTTGAATTACAAGACATAATTTCCTTTAAAATGCAATTGCAACAAATCACGCATCAATAACAATTTTCTATTGTTTCTTTTTCAATAGTTTCAACAATTGATTTTCAATACTTTCGAAGATGAAAATGATTTTGAAAGAAAAATCTTGTTCACTTTTCAAAAAGGACCTACACCATGATGGTGAGAATGAATAAAATCAATATCTAATGAATCAAGCAATAGATAAAAACCCAAACCAATCTTTCAATGGAAACAAAAATAACAAGCAAACCAAACTAGTCTTTTCAATTGCATGAGAAAAATAATCTTTCAAATAATGAGAAAATGATAAAGACAACGAAGCTCAGCGTTCAACCGATCACCGGTTCTTAACCAATCAAACACACTCATATTTCAAAATCAGAGAGTATATCTTTTCCGAGAAAAGTCAATAAATGAAAGTCAAGAAAAATGGACAAGAAAAGCCTTTGAAATCCTAAGACTGTTCGTGCACAAAAATCAAGACAAGAAAAACATCAACCAATGGTCCAAGAAACTCTTTTTAGGCACCTATACTAATCTGGGCATTTGAAGATGCAAAAAATTCAAATCCAAAATTTTGAAAAGAGGGTTCGCAGGCTGGTAGTATTACATAGTGCGAGAATAGGTCATTCTCACAGGTGAGCTTTGAGCAGAGTGCGAGAACCTCGCACTGAACCTAAAAGTAGGGTGCGAACTCAATAGATTCTCGCAGGCCACTTTGGAGTGCAGTGCGAGAATGTATGAAACTAATCAAATTTTTGGAAAAAGACACAAACTTTGAAGAGGCCTCTGGACTCAAAGGGTCTATCAGGGTATCCTGAAGACTCAGAGATTGATATGAATGGAAAAAAGTAAGGCAAGAGCAAATGGCCAAGGAAAAATACCAAAAACCACAAAGAAAATGGGTTATCTCCCTAGTGGAGTCACCAATTTTGTTATCAGACTAATCGATAGGTGCGGACACTAACATATCTCCCTAAATCCACCTGGATCTAGAAAAAAATAGTATAGGACATGACTCTTTCCCTAAGTTATGACCATTGAATTAGCTAGTAGGAAGAAACAAATAACATACCTTTGTATCTCTTCTTAGGGTCTCTGTTGCTCCCGCTTCGCTCCGGTGCTCTCGTGAGGTCAAGACCAAGAAAGCACAAACCAACCAAAGTGAAGATAGAAAAATATATTCAACTGACAACTTATGTGTATGATCAAGGAATTACACAATAAAGTGAGAATGACTTTATGGGAAAAGGACATGTCGTTGTATCATATTAATCGAAAGTAGAAGTTACAACCTAATCGCCTTGATGTCGTAAGCTTCCTTTCGGTGTCTCTTGGCTCCAACACACACACTTGCTCTATCCTTGTATGGCGAAGATCAAATCTTCTTGATAGACTTGCTAGATTCTCCAAGCTCCTGTTCAAGCTAAGTCCTTCACATAATTCTTTCACCAATTCTCCAATGAATCTTGCTTAACCTTTTCCATGAGAATTCCATCAATATATAGGAGAGAATGAGATGGTTACTTGGATAAGAATGATCCCACAATATCAGGGAATCTAGTACAAGGATAACCATTTGAATGCCAACCCATTCTTCTAGAACATTCCCTTCTAGAACCATCGAGAATTCATCTTTTTCCAAGCTTTAGAGCAAGTTCGCACCCTAGCTATGTAGCACAGTGCGAGAAGTTCGCACCCTAGCTTAAGGAAGCTTGTGAGAATGGGACATTCTTGCACCCTAGTATATTAGCAACCTGTGAACTCTCTTCAAAGTAAGTTTTCTAGGAAGAGATGAAAGTCACTTTTCTCAGGAGAAAGTTCTTATGAGGAGCCTAAGTACACCATCATCAATACACCATCAAGATTGACCAAAATCACGGGTAACAACTGTTGATCATGATCTTTTCCATCAATGAAAAACATGAATACTCTGTAGTATCTCTTATGATCTTATCGAGCTTTCTTTGTTGTGTCTTCCAAAATAATTTTGGTGCCCACCTGGCACATTCTTCTTGTATTTAAGCCATCGTCATTATTGTACTTGCCATCAATGACAAGAATATGCTTCCTGTAAAACATGCCAACAATCTCCCCCTTTGGAATTGATGGCAACAAAGGCACTCAGACGTTTTTCTCCCCCTTTGACATCAATGTCAAAGAGCACATGCTCCCCCTGAGATGTTGCAGTATTTTTAGGAGATATCAGACATTAAACCAACACCAACTCCCCCTGACAGGATGGACTCTCTTATTTGAGGCCTGCATAATATTTGTATCTAAACCAGAGTCTTCTCCTTCTTATTCTTGGACCTGTTCATCTTCATCTTCCACTGTATTCTCTATAGAATACTCAAAATTTCTCACCTCTCTTACTGGGACTCCTTCATCAACCTTTTTTTGTCATAACTGGATGACTCCCCCTGTCACTATTCTCTCTCTTCTTATAACTACTTTCCCCCTTTGTTCCTAAAAGGTTATCTTTCCTTGACAAGGTCTTTCCTCTTGTTATCTCTACAGGATGTCATGTATATCATTTTGTAAAACAAAATGTTTTTGTTGAAGATGTTGTTGTCCTACTGAAACACTGCGTAATTGTGGCTTGTACTTTTTAAATAACCCTTGGATCTCCCCATTGATTCTCATCGATCTCTATTACTGTAATTTCATTTCTCTTCCATGATGCATACAATCCAAGGCTTTTATGTCCATATTCAATCACAAAAAAAAACCGCTACAACCACTCTCATACATGCTTTTCTTTTTCATAGATGAAGGACCTGTATCACATTTCTTAGGAGTATTGATTTCTTCCTTGTTGTATCCAATACCAGATTTGTCATTTGGTGATCTCTGACTATCCAAGAGATTATCCAGGGTCATGGAGCTGTTTAATAACTTGCTTTGGGAGTTTGAATTCTCAACCTTCAAAACTTCATCTTCCATCTTATGACATGATTCTTCTTCTTCTTCTTCCATGGGATAAATGCTAACTAAACATTATTTTATTCTATTTCTGTCTTCTTCTTTACTTGCAGGGGAGGATTCAATATCAACATTGTTGTTTTTCCTTATGCATTTAGCCACCACTTGTCCTGAGTTTACAGACTTTATCTTACAGTCTTTGGAAAGGACCACCTCTTTACATCCTCTGTCACACATTTGACTTACATTGAGCAAATTATGTTTCATCCCATCTATAGGAAGATCATCCTGAGAATCTCATTTTCCATTACTTAAACTCACCATCCCTTTATCCTTGTTTTTACCTGGTTCATCATTTTCAAGGATCACATTTCCTATTTTGATTTTGCTTATAAGAAGAAGCCTATCCTTTCTTTCCAGTCATGTGCTTGGAACATCTATTGTCTATATTCCAGGGGTTATTTTGTCTTTGAGTTGACAACACTAATACACACTTATCACTTTCTTTCTTCTTCCAAACCTTGACATTTTCAATAGAGAAATTCAAATCTGATTTATAGTTCTTCAAGCGACAATCAACAACTTTATGTCCATAGTTATGATAGATGTAGCATTCTGGTTCATTGATTAAAGGGTCAAAACAATTGTTATGCTTAACCTCTGTCCTTTTCCCATTCATCAAGTGATTTTCAATCTATGGAGGTCTTTTACTTGGGTGTCTCATTTGTTGTTGTGGTAGATATCTATACCTTGAATATCTTGCTTGCTCATATCTAAATTTTAAACAATATTTTACAACTGTGTGACCAAAGTTAGAATAGAAAAAAGAATATCCATAGAAAAATCCTTGGTACCTGGAAAATGGTTGTCTTCTTTGAGCAAATCGATTTCTTCCATGCCAATGATTTCCTTGAGAAGGGAGTGTATTATTTCCTTGTTCTACAGATTTAGTTCTGGCACCTTTTTCTTTACTCCTCCTAGGTGGTTGATTGTCTTCCTTTGTTTCTACAGGTTTGTTGTTGTCATTGGTTGTAGATTTGACAAACTTCATGGGTTCTTTGTTTCTTGGCTGACCACTACTTGATCCCTCTTCATAAACCAAACCAGTTTTCAGCTTTGGATTCCTTTGCTGATTTAGAATGGTGGCTAATCCTTCTGAGGCTTTGATACTTGACAGATTCTGATGATACAAGGCTTGAAACTTCTCCAACTCTTTCCTTGTTTTCACTACCTCTTCTTCCAGGGATTCAGATCTTGCCTTCTTTTCTGATAATTGTTGTTTCAGAATGTCCTCTATTTTCTTTTCCTTTTCTATTTCCACTTTTAGCAAGGCAAAGTCTTCATCAGGTTTTTTAGTTCCTTTCTTGAACCGTATCAGCAATTTTTTTTTCTTTCTCTTCTTAAATCTGAGTTTGTCAATCTCTTCTAAAGCGTTGATCAGCTCTCTTTCCAAGTCAAACACAACTTCTTCATCATTATCATCACTACTTGTCATTTTATTATCATAATCCTCTTTGGCCATAAGCATGAAGTCATTTACCTTATCTTCACAGGAAGAGTCACTATCGGTGTCTTCTAAGGAGTCATCATTGTTTACAGATAAACTTTTCTTTCTATCAAATCTTTTGGATTTGTACTTCTCTTCACCTTCAGAGTTTTGGTCCTTTTTCTTGTGTGGACACTTATTTGCAAAGTGACCTATCTTACCATAGTTAAAACATTTGAGGGGAATCTTGCCTTGATATTTTCTTGATCCTTTCTTTAACCTTCTAACAAATTTTTCCTCAATATCATCTAAATCTGAATCATTATCCTTATCTTCTTTAAAATATGATTCTCTAGTAATGGATTTATCTTTGTTGATTTTCATTTCATATGCAGTTAAAGTTCCTAGGATTTGATCAATGGACAGAGTTTTAAGATCATTTAGTTCTTCTATTGCAGAGACTTTTGGATTAAATTTATCAAGCAAAGATCTTAGAATCTTCTAAACTAAAATTGATTCTTCAATCTTCTCACCAAGACCCTTCATGGCATTCACAAGTTCTTCAACTCTCCGAAAATACTTCCCAATGGTTTCATATTCTTTCATCTGTAGCTTTTCAAAATGTACTCTGTAGGTTTGAAGCTTGGCATCTTTTACCTTCTCATTACCTTCATAACTGCTAATAAGTTTATCCCACATTTCTTTGGCAGTTTGAAGATGCATCACCTTTACAACCTCAACTTCTGCAAGTCCATTCAAGATAGCATTCATTCCCTTAGCATTAATTCTAAATTCTAACTTATCATCCTTGGAAGCTAGCACAACAGGCTTTATGTATCCAGTCTCTACTACATCCTAAACATCAGCACCTAAGGCCATTAGGTATGTTCTCATTCTAACCTTCCAGAAGGAAAAATTTGTTCCATCAAATAGAGAAGGATTAGTGGTTGAATTCCCTTCATGACTTTTCATGTTTAAGCTTACAGATATAACTTTAGATAAAAGGAACCCGCTCTAATATCAATTGTTGGACAATTGAGAGGGGGGGGTGAATTAATTGTTACCATGCTTAAACAATTATGCATGTTTTAAACTCTTTACAAAGAACTCAATGACAATCACAATAATGCAGGGAAGTAAGCAATAGAACATTCAACATCAATCACACATATGAAATATACAGAGACAGATATTTCTTAAGGAAACCCATAAAGGGTAAAAACCTTCTCTTCTTGGTATGATAAGTAATCTTTACATTATGTACATTATCATACATATGAGCTCGAACTCATTGTGAGGCTACAACCTCTGTTTTGCAAGATGCAACTTGTTGAGAACACCAATTCTCTGTTTTCTCTAGCACCTACTAGAAGGAAGCACCAACTCCCTAGTTTCTATAGCATCGACTAAAAGGAAACACCAACTCCCTGGTTTCTCTAGCACCCAATAGAAGGAAGCACCAACTCCCTGATTTCTATAGCACCCACTGGAAGGAAGCACCAGCTCCTTGGTTTCTCTAGCACCCACTAGAATGAAGAAAAAACTCCCTAAGTGTTCCAGCACCAACTGGATGAAAGAACCAACTTCTAGTCACACAGGCACCAACCTATATAACAAAGAACAACAACTCTCCCTTGCACCACCCTACCACCCTGGTTTCTCTGGCTGCAACCATATGGAAGCTACAAATCCCTGTGTTCAGGCACTCACTTGAACCTCTGAGGACAACAGTCCTCCCTAGCACCTCCCTACCACCCTGAAATATAAAGTTTTCTATCTATAAATTTATCACAATGATACAATATTTATCAATGGCTTACTGGTCTCATCATTGTTCTGCTACACTTCTATGCTCTACCTACATCAGTGTCTTCCTGTACCCCTTCCATACGCTTTATGTTCTTCTACCCTTTATGCTCTGTGTGGCATGTCCCTTCTATCCACCATTCCTCTTCTGTGCATTTTAGCTGCTGCACTCAGCCTCCTTCTACACACCTAAATCATTCTCAACAACAACCTCCATCTCTTCTCTGTTATGCATATTTATACTATCTATGCACCTTCTTCATCCTCCATGCATAGTGCCTCTGCAAGCTCTTCACCGTGCCACGGTTCTGCTCATCGAGTTGTTCACTTCCACTCCACTTTTTCTCTACTTCGCTCGCTCAAGCCTCAAAAAGAAAACTGCATCTCGCTTCTGTCTATTCCTCATATGTTACTCATCTCTGATTTTTATCTCACTCTACACATATTGTTGGTCTCACATTGTGCATACTATAATTTTCCCTTCTTTACAGTTGAACTCATCTTTTATTCAGAACAACGAACCACACACAGTCACTGCATGTTTATTTTATACACTACAACCCCTTCGGTTACTCCTTAAAACCCTAGAACAATGCTTCAATAACTGAAACACCAACAGTCCAAGAACCATGATTTGGTTCTACTAATTGAATCGTAACTAAACAATTAATCATGAAGATCAACAATAGACCTTCGATCAGATGCTCAAATAACCAACAACGTTGGATTAAATCTGTAGGGTCTTGCGTTTATTTCGCCATTTCGCATTTCGACATTTCGGCATTCTAACATTCCTATGTTCTGAGGCATCTCGACTCTCCAAGTTGTGATCTCCAAAATGGATATTAGTTTTGTGCTAGCTCCTCCCTTGAGCCTTCATCGATGTGACCATAGGTTATGTCTAGGGGCCAATTCTGAACATGCATTTTGCATTTCATGTTTCAGAGATTCTGTGAAGAGTTGTCTCGACTCTCCATGTCCAAAAATCTAAAATGGAGCTTGTCTCTTCGATCTCTTCTCTACATCTCTTCGACAATGTGACCACCGGTGGTGACCAAGTGCTTAGCCATAAAGCACTTTCACAATTTCACATTTTGGCATTCCTATGATGAAGGGTCTCAACACTGCAAGTCGCAATCATCGAAATGGAGCTTGGTTGCACTAGCTCCTTCCTCCATCTTCCATAGATGTGACCACTAGATGTGACCATAGACTTATTCAAAAATGCATTTCGGCATTTCGACATTTTTGTGATGAAGTGTTTCGACACTCCAAGTCATGAACCCTGAAATGATATGAAGGTATTTTGGCGTTTCGCAATTTCGCATTTCATCATTTCGTGATTTCGCATATCGTGAGTTCAAGAAGTTAGGGAATCCCGTTCCTTTGACTTTCCAGTTAGCGAAATGATGATATTTCTCCACGTGTCCTATGGACCCAATGGTCTAGATCTTATCTTGATTTCAAAACTTCATAGGCCTTTGTCGTGTCTGATCAATGGTCCAGATCAATCCTTGATTTGATGGCTAGGATTATTTCTTGATTTCACATATCATGAGTTAGAGAGGTTAGAGCACTCCTTCCTTTGACCTTTCAGTTAATGAAATGCACATCTTTAACCATGTGTCCTATGGCTTCAACGGATAGGATCATTTCACAAATTCCCGAGCCTTCGTTGTGCCTATTTTAGGATTTCATCGTTTCTCATTTCGTAACTTCAGGACTCCTGTGATGAAGAGTCTCGACTCTTGACTCCTCCAACTCCTAGTATCCGAAACTCCAAAATGAAATATTTTTTGATGTGCCTGTTTTGAGATTTCGAGATTTCGCAACTTCGGGACTCCTGTGATGAAGAGTCTCAACTCTTGACTCCTCCAACTCTCGGTATCCAAAACTTTGAAATGGAGTCATATCAATGGACCACAATCTTGATGATTCAATGGTCATCGGGAAATATAAATGCGATCCAACGATCAGTGCTTCTCTTCACTATTGAACTTGCCATTTCCATGACATTATCGTTGCGCTGCTCATCGTGATCTTTTCCATCAATGACAAACATGCATACTTTGCACTATCTCTTCTGATCTTATCGAGCTTTCTCTATTGTGTCTTCCAAAATATTTATGGTGCTTACCTAGCACATTATTCATGTACTTAATCCACTGTCATTGTTGTACTTTCCATCAATGACAAGAATACACTTCCTATAAAACATGCCAACATGTAGTTGCAATAGTAGCAGTTGTACTAAATTATAACAATTTCAGTAACAAACACATCCAAGAGTGAATTTATGAAAATGGAAACAACATAAGAGAGAGAAATCACATGAGATGAAACACATAAATTTTGAATCACTCAAAACTTGCCAAAATTTTATTAAAGATCTATCTTCCTTGGGCCCAGAAATCTCTCGCCATTTGCATTGAATTTTCTTAGATATTTATAATCAGTGGGAATTTGTTTAATTCCTTGATATTTTAGAATGCTGATATTTTTCTTCAACTATTTATATATGTGTCTCTTTAATATTTTTCTTGACAAAGATTTATTAAAAAAAACAGTTGTTTAAAAATTGTCTATTCCTAAGAATTCTCAGTCAATATTATGTTATCAATTAGGAACAACTTTTCAATCCTAATGTAGGTGATATATATTCCCTTTTGCATGCATATTTAAATCTCTTTTATGATTTGATCAAATTGTTTCTCATGATTTAAAATTATTCATTATGTACTTTGATTGGTTATAATAAATTTAGATTTTTTTATGTGTCACAAATGAATATATACGTGTCATAATTTGAATATCATTAAATATCTCCAATAATTATGCAATATCGATTTTCTATGAATTATATGACATTTGTATGACTTGATAACTAACTGGAACTTTTGTCAATGATAGAGAGTTCATCTATTGTAAACCTAGTGAAATAATTATGCATGATTGAGTTTGAAATGTGTAAACTGAGTTTTTTTTATGAGGTGTAATTTTGATGATGTCAACATGTAGGAATTATTAATAAGATGGACTTATAGTACCCTTCATGTGCAAAATCTTGATCTTCCATGTGTCTTCATATTGATGGTATATCATTATCACTTATTGAATCTTGTAATATTCTTAATCTTCATATAAAATTGTATTTTATTTAACACATGGGAGGTTTTGATTCGATGATACATTTTATACCTTGATTCAAATGTGTCATGGAAAACAATGCATGTCGACCATATATCTCATGTAATGTCATGTAATTTAATTTTCCACCTATGGATGTCATATGGGACACATGTCGTCTCTATGGTGATTGTGGGGGGTTCATGTGTGGTTATATTAATTGTATGAGAGGGGGTTCATAGTTATCGTATGCACGACGTGTCACAAGGATTTTAACTTTGGTTGAGTTTTGCATCCCCCTCCCATTTTTTATTTTTCAAACATGCGGGAGGGATGGAATGTGAGTCATTGATCAATAATGTTTGATCACACAATAATCCCTATGTTAAACATAAAATTTATTAAATAAAATAAAATAAATGATAAACTCTAGAAGTAATAATTTTTTAATATAAATATATTAAAAATCAATTTAAACTAAACATTATTAAAATATAAAACTTTAACATGTATTATAAATAATAATTTATATTAGATTATATAACAAAATTTAAACAAAACAAAAACCTTATAAAGTTAAACAAATATGATAAATTTATTTCTTTTCTAAATGTTATGAAAAATTTAGATCATGTTAAAACATGATGAAGGGAGAGATGGAGAGAGAGG
>SNQJ01S0030512.1:65541-84184 GCA_010110895.2 Picea sitchensis | reverse complement strand
AAGCACCAAAAGTCATGTGGGCCCCGTTTGGGTAAGTGAGTACATCAACTTCCCGGGGTCATAACTTTTGATACGATCTTTGTTTTAGGCGCGTGATAGATCATTGGAAAGGTATCATCAAGGAGATTCATTTTGGGTTCTCAATCATGCCTTTGGCTATCATTGAGAACCTCAATCTCGAAAAACCTTCATTTGGGCCCTCAAAATGGCCCTGAAAGTTAAAAACTGCAAAAAATAGTAAATTGCCAAAATTGCCAAAATTGCCAGAAAATTGTTTTGAGCTAGTAGGAAAAGGTGGGTCTCCACCGATATCCACCTGGATCAATCCTCCATCCTTAGGAAGAAATGGTATCCATTTCATTGAGTTCCCAGGGGATAGGGAAATGCGTTTGTTGAATCTTCATCTTGGTGAGCTTCTTGCCTTGTTGGAGACGTCGCGATGCTCAGTTTGTGGATGTCTGACATGAACCTGTTGAGGTTGAGGTTGTTCAATAAGTCGGGATACATGAGAGGATGGTGTGCACAAGTAATATTTGTACTTTGTTGCAACCTTGTCGACCTGCTTCTATTTGATAGAAGGTGCAATGTCCTTATGTTCCCCTTTTGAACAGATTGTGAAGATGTTGAATTTTGCAACGTGAGATACTACCTTGTGGCACTTTTTTCGTGGAACAGTAGTTGGAACTACCTTTGTTATTCTATAGAGATGACCCCCCAAAGTAACAATTACACTGTGAGGTTGAGACTCAAAAATAGCATGGCGCTTCCACATATATGGTTGGCCCAAGAGAACATCACAGACATCCAGTGGGGCAACATCACATAATACCGCATCCTTGAAGGGTTGGATGTCATATGACAATCGACACTACTGGAAAACATGAAGATCTTGTCCTTGGCGAAGCCACCTGATGTTGTATGGTTGCAGGTGTGGTGTTGTTGACAATCCCAACTGTTTGATGACCTCTGGTGAGATGAGGTTATTTTGGCTTCCGCTATCAACAATAAAATGCAGCGGGGTACCCTTCACCCACATCTGTGAATGAAAAATATGTTCCCCCTCTTTAGGATCTATTGGTTCTTCTGGTTGGATTTTTGTGATCGCGACAATAGTAGTGGGGTCCATGTCAATGATCTGTTCCTTACCATTATTTTCAAAATCAGATTCTGAATCAGGGTTCATCTCTTTGTCTTTGATCTCGGCCATCAATGACTGTTTTGAGTGACATTCATCGGTGTTGTGCCAGGATATTTTGTGGACCTCACACCATTTTCTGGTGTCCTTCTATGTCTTGGACATGTTTTCGGGAAACTGTTTGTTAGGGCCGTCTTTTTCATACTTTGGTTGTTGTGGATTTGCAGACCTGAACTCCCGTTATTTCTGGTGCTTAAATTTCTTCTCTATTTTAACAACATATCGATAAGAAGCATCGATTGATGAGATGTCTATAAAATCCATTTCAGTCTGGATGTATCTATGTAGAGCCCCATGTTATTTCAGCACCAAATGTCGCTCGGAGTCTTTGATGCGCCTGATGCTATCAGCAGGCATTGAAGGATGTGGGAAAAATTCCCCATCATTTCTTCCCTATGTCACATGAGATCTTGCTCAAGCAGTAGATTGATAGGATCGTGTGCTCTATCATTTTTCTTTTATTCCTCCATTGAGAGTTACTTAGGTGTGTGAGAGCGATTTTCTTCAAGAGAGACAAGCTCGAGATCCAACTTGCTATACTCAGCTATCGTCGAGGACATGCACTGAAAAAAATGATCAAGAGAAGCTTGCTCTGATACCACTGATCCAAATTATTTTTGGCATGAAATGAGAGCGAAGATATAATAAATAAATGCATAGAGATATCACGTATATCCAATTATATAACATAAATATATCAGAGATGCAACCATAAACACAGAGATACAGTAATACACGATTTCTATTAATGAAAGAAATGTACAGAGACTGTAAAAATATAGAGTGAAAGACTCTCTATAATGGTGGAAGCATATCTCTGAGAAGAGATGTGATGGCTACTCGCATTCGCAATAAGATCATTACAATGAGGCTCTGAAGGCCATTTTAAAATAAATAGGAATGCCAAAAACCCTAGACATCCAAAAACCTAACCTTAGGAGATGAAGCGCACTGATCTAGATTTTATGAGCAGAACGAAATGAATACAGATTATTAATAGGTTCTTAACACAAAATAACAGAGATACAATAAAATTGGTTTTCTATTCAATAACAAAATAAGATGAAAGTGTAAAATGCAGTGGAAACAAGCTTGTTGGAATGGTGGCGGCTTATCTCTGAGAAGAGATGTGATGGCACAGCGCATTCACAAGAAGATCATTACAATGAGGCTCTGAAGCCCTTTTTAAAATAAACATAAATTCCAAAAACTCTAGACATCGAAAAAAATAACCCTAGGAGATGAAGCGCCAAAAGTCATGTGGGCCCCGTTTGGGTAAGTGAGTACATCAACTTCCCGGTGTCATAACTTTTGCATACGATCACCGTTTTAGGCATGTGATAGCTCATTGGAAAGGTATCATCGAGGAGATTCATTTTGGGGGCTCAATAATGATTTCAACTATAATTGAGAACCTCAATCTCAAAATACCTTCATTTGGGCCCTCAAAATGGCCCCGAAAGTTAAAAACTACTAAAAATAGTAAATTGCCCAAATTGCCAAAAAATTGTTTTGAGCTAGCCCAAAAAGGTGGGTGGCCACCGATATCCGCTTGATCAATCCTCCCTCCTTAGGAAGAAATGGTATCCATTGCGTTGAATTCTCGGGGGAGAGGGAAAAGCATTTGTTGAATCTGCATCTTGGTGAGTTGCTTGTCTTGCTGGAGACATTGCGTTGCTCCGTTTGTGGAAGTCTGTCACGAACCTATTGAGGCTAAGGTTGTTCAACAAGTTGGGATACATGAGAGGATGTTGTGCAGAAGGAATCTTTGCACTTTTCTGCAACCTTGTCGACCTGCTTCTGTTGGATAGAAGGTGCAATGTCCTTATGTTCCCCTTTTGAACAGATTGTGAAGAAGATGAATTTTGCAGCATGAGATACTACCTTGTGGCATGTTTTTGGTGGAACAGTAGTCGAAACTACCTCTGGTATTCTATAGAGATGACCCCCCAAAGTAACAATGACACTGTGAGGTCGAGACTCATAAATAACATGGTGCTTCCACATATATGGTTGGCCCAAGAGAACATCACAGACATGCAGTGGGGCAACATCACATAATACCTCATCCTTCAAGGATTGGATGTCGTATGATAATCGACATTGTTGGATGACATGAAGATCTCATCCTTGGCAAAGCCACCCGATGTTGTATGGTTGTGGGTGTGGTGTTGTTGACAATCCCAACAGTTTGACGACCTTTGCTGAGATGACGTTCTTTTAGCTTCCACTATCAACAATAAAATGCAGCGAGGTCCCATTCACCCACATCTGTGAATGAAAAAGACATTCCCCCTCTTCACGATCTGTTGGTTCTTGTGATTGAATTTTTGCAGTCGCGAAAATTGCAGTGGGGTCCACGTCAATGATCTGTCCCTTACCATTATTTTCAGAATTAGAATATGAATAAGGGTCTGGCTCTTTGTCTTTGATCTCGGCCACCAATGACTGTTTTGAGTAACATTCATCGGTGTTGTGCCAGGGGCTTTTGTGGAACTCACACCATTTTTCGGTGTCCTTCTTTGTCTTCCCATGACCCTTCTTTTCTTGTGTCTTGGATTGGTTTTTGGGAGATTGTTTGTTAGGTCCGTCTTTGTCATACTTTGGTTGTTGCGGATTTGCAGACACGAACTCTCGTTTGTTCTGGTGCTCAACAAACTTCTTGGCCCCTCTCTTGTCGCAGTGTGGTCCATCTCATTTACTGGTCCTCATAGTTGCCAATAGGGTAATACTATTCCTTTATCGCATCCACAAAAAAATCCCAAGTGGGATCGGCCCGATATATTCCAGACTCCTCTGTGGAACTTTGCTCCCAATAATTTTCCCACCAATGTTTGACATGAGGGAGAGCTTTAAGGAGTGCGAAGGTGATATTTTCTTTGTTAGAAAAATTGTGAACCAAGAAATAACCTTCTTGCGGAGTTAACCATTTTTCTAGGGCTTCTCCATCTATTTGTCCTTCAAATACAAGAATATAAAAATTTACTTGTACCTTGAAAGGCGAGGTGCCTCCAAAGTGGTCGCTTGATGAAGATGCACCTAATGCTATCGGCAGGCATTGAAGGATGTGGGAAAAATTCTCCATCATTTCATCCCTCTGTCGTGTGAGAGCCTTCTCAAGCAGCAGATTGATAGGATCCTCTGCTCTGTTGTTTTTCTTTTCTTTTTTCATTGAGGGTTTCTTGGGTGTGCGACAACGATTGTCTTCAATAGAGACAAGCTCGAGACCCAACTTGCTTTACTCGGATCTCGTCGGGGACATGCACTGAAAAAAATGACCAAGAGAAGCCTACTCTAATACCATTGATCCATATTATTTTCAGTATGAAATGAGAGCAGAGATATAATAAAGAAATCCACAAAGATATCATGTATATGCAATTATATAATAGAAATATAACAGAGATGCAACCATAAACACAGAGATATAGTAATACACGATTTCTATTAATGAAAGAAATGTACAGAGACTGTAAAAATACAAAGTGAAAGACTCGCTAGAATGGTGGCATCTTATGATCTCCGAGAAGAGATGTGATAGATACTCGCATTCGCAATAAGATCATTACAATGAGGCTCTAAAGGCCTTTTTAAAATAAACAGGAATGCCAAAAACCCTAGACATCCAAAAACCTAACCCTAGGAGATGAAGCGCACTTATACATATTTTATTAGCAGAACGAAATGAATACAGATTATTAACAGGTGCTTAACACAAAATAACAAATATATAGTAAAAATGGTTTTCTATTCAATAACGAAATAAGCTGAAACTGTAAAATGCAGCGGAAACAAGCTTGCTGGAATGGTGGTGGCTTATCTCTGAGAAGAGATGTGAGGGCAACGCGCATTCACAAGAAGATATTTACAATGAGGATCTGAAGGAATTTTTAAAATAAAAAGAAATTCCAAAAGCCCTAGACATCCAAAAACCTAACCCTAGTAGTTGAAGTGCCAAAAGTCATGTGGGCCCCGTTTGGGTAAGTGAGTACATCAACTTCCCAGGGTCATAATGTTTGCATACGATCTCCGTTTTAGGCATGTGATAGCTCGTTAGAAAGGTATCGTCGAGGATATTAATTTTGGGGGATCAATAATGCCTTTGGCTATAATTGAGAACCTCAATCTCAAAAAACCTTCATTTGGTCCCTCAAAATGGCCTCGAAAGTTAAAAACTGCTAAAAATAGTAAATTGTCAAAATTGCCAGAAAACTATTTTGAGCCAGTTGAAAAAGGTGGGTGGCCACCGATATCCACCTAGATCATTCCTCCCTCCTTAGGAAGAAATGGTCTCCATTGTGTTGAGTTCATAGGGGAGAGGGAAAAGTGTTTGTTGAATATGCATCTTGGTGAGTTGCTTGCCTTGCTGGAGACGTCACGTTGCTCAGTTTGTGGAAGTCTGTCATGAACTTATTGAGGTTGAGGTTGCTCAACAAGTCGAGCTACATGACAGGACGGTGTGCAGAATGAATCTTTGCACTTTGATACAACCCTGTTGACCTGCTTCTGTTGGATAGAAGATGCAATGTCCTTCTGTTCCCCTTTTGAACAGAATGTGAAGAAGCTGAATTTTGCAGCATGAGATACTACCTTTCGACACTTTTTTGGTAGAATAGTAGTCAAAACTATCTCTGGTATTCTATAGAGATGACCCCCCAAAGTAATAATGACACTGCAGGGTCGAGACTCATAAAAAACATGGCACTTCCACATATATGGTTGGCCCAAGAGAACATCACAGACATCCATTGGGGCAACATCACATAATACTTGATCCTTGAAGGGTTGGATGTTGTATGACAATAGACACTATTGGCTAACATGAAGATCTCATCCTTGGCGAAGCCACCCGATGTTGTATGGCTGTAGGTGTGGTGTTGTTCACAATCCCAACTATTTGACGACCTCTGCTAAGATGAGGTTCTTTTGGCTTCCACTATCAACAATAAAATGCAACAGGGTCCCCTTCACCCACATCTGTGACTGAAAAAGATGTTCCCCCTCTTCAGGATTTGTTGGTTCTTCTGGTTGAATTGTTTTGGTCGCGAAAATAGTAGTGGGGTCCACGTAAATGATCTATCCCTTACCATTATTTTCAGAATCAGATTATGAATCAGGGTTCGGCTCTTTGTCTTTGATCTCAGCCACCAATGGTTGTTTTGAGCGATTCATCGGTTTTGTGCCAGGGGATTTTGTGGAACTCACACCATTTTCCAGTGTCCTTCTTTGTCTTCCCGTGACCCTTCTTTTCCTGTGTCTTGGACTGGTTTTCGGGAGACTGTTTGTTAGGGTCATCTTTGTCATTCTTTGGTTGTTGCGTATTTGTAGACCCGAACTCCCGTTTGTTCTGGCGCTTAAATTTCTGCTAAATTTTAACAGCATATCGATAAGAATCATTGAGTAATGAGATGTCTAGAAAATCCATTTCAGTCTGGATGTATCTGTGTAGAGCCCCACGGTATTTCAAAACCAAATGTCGCTCGGAGTCTTTGATACTCAGCTTGGTGCACAAGGTATGGAAGGTATTGGTGAACTCTAGAACTTCTTGGCCCCTCTCTTGCCACCGTGTGGTCCATCTCATGTACTCGTCCTCATAGTTACCAACAAGGTAATACTATTCCTTTACCGCATCCACAAAAAAATCCCAAGTGGGATCGGCCCCATATATTCCAGACTCCTCTGTGGAACTATGCTCCCAGCAAGTTTCCCACCAATTTTTGACATGAGGGAGAGCTTTAAGGAGTGCGAAGGTGATATTTTCTTTGTCGGAAAAATTGTGAATCGAGAAATAAACTTCTAGCAGAGTTAACCATTTTTCTAGGGCTTCTGCATCTATTTGTCCTTGAAATACAGGAATATCAAAATTTACTTGTACCTTGAAAGGCGAGGTGCCTCCAAAGTGGTCACTTGATGAAGATGCACCTGATGCTATCGGCAGGCGTTGAAGGATGTGGGAAAAATTCTCCATCATTTCGACCCTCTGTCGCATGAGAGCTTGCTCAAGCAGCAGATTGATAGGATCGTCTTCTCTGTCATTTTTCTTTTCTTCCACCATTGAGGGTTTCTTGCATGAGAGAGAGCGATTGTCTTCAAGAGAGACAAGCTCGAGACCCAACTTGCTATACTTGAATCTTGTCGGGGATATGCACTAAAAAAAATGACCAAGAGAAGCCTACTCTGATACCACTGATCCATATTATTTTTGGCATGAAATGAGAGCAGAGATATAATAAATAAATGCACAGAGATATCGTGTATATCTAATTATATAACAGAAATATATCAGAGATTCAACCATAAACACAGAGATACAGTAATACATGATTTCTATTAATGAAATAAATGTACAGAGACTGTAAAAATACAAAGGGAAAGACTCGCTAGAATGGTGGCATCTTATTATCTCTGATAAGATATGTGACGGCTACTCGCATTCGCAAGAAGATCATTACAATGAGGCTCTAAAGGCCTTTTTAAAATAAAGAGGAATTCCAAAAACCCTAGACATCCAAAAACCTGACCCTAGGAGATGAAGCGCATTGATTCAGATTTTATGAGCAGAACAAAATGAATACAGATTATTAACAGGTGCTTAACACAAAATAACAGAGATACAGTAAAACTGGTTTTCTATTCAATAATGAAATAAGGTGAAACTGTAAAATGCAGTGGAAACAAGCTTGTTGGAATGGTGGCAGCTTATCTCTGAGAAGAGATGTGATGGTTGTGCACATTCGCAAGAACATCTTTACAATGAGGCTCTGAAGGCATTTTTAAAATAAAAAGGAATTCCAAAAACCATACACATCCAAAAACTTAACCCTAGGAGATGAAGCGCCAAAAGTCATGTGGGCTCCGTTTGGGTAAGTGAGTACATCAACTTCCCGGGGTCATAACTTTTACATATGATCTCTGTTTTAGGCGTGTGATAGATTGTTGGAAAGGTATCATAGAGGAGATTCATTTTTCATTATAAATCATGCCTTTGGCTATCATTTTGGACCTAAATCACAAAAAACCTTCATCTGGGCCTTCAAAATAGCCTTGAAAGTTAAAAACTGCTAAAAATAGTAAATTGCCAAAATTGCCAGAAAATTGTTTTTAACCAGTCGAAAAAGGTGGGTGGCCGCCGATATCCACCTGGATCAATCCTCCCTCCTTAGGAAGAAATTTTCTCCATTGTGTTGAGTTCCCGGGGGAGAGGGAAAAGCGTTTGTTGAATCTGCATCTTGGTGAGTTGCTTGCCTTGTTGGAGATGTCGCACTGCTCAGTTTGTGGAAGTCTGTCACGAGCCTGTTGAGGCTTAGGTTGTTCAACAAGTCAAGCTACATGAGAGGACATTGTGCAGAAGGAATATTTGCGCTTTTCTACAACCTTGTCTACCTGCTTCTGTTGGAGATAAGGTGCAATGTCCTTATGTTCCCCTTTTGAACAAATTGTGAAGAAGCTGAATTTTGCAGCATGAGATACTACCTTGCGGAACTTTTTTGGTGGAATAGTAGTCGGAACTACCTCTAGTATTATATATAGATGACCCCCAAAAGTAAAAATGACACTGCAGGGTCGAGACTCATAAACAGCATGGTGCTTCCACATATATGGTTGGCCCAAGAGAACATCGCAGACATCCAGTGGGGCAACATCACATAATACCTCATCCTTGAAAGGATGGATGTCATATGACAATCGACATTGATGGATGACACGAAGATCTTGTCCTTGGAGAAGCCACCCGATGTTGTATGGATGTGGGTGTGGTGTTGTTAACAATCCCAACTGTTTGACGACCTTTGCTGAGATGAGGTTCTTTGGGCTTCGGCTATCAACAACAAAATGCAGTGGGGTCCCCTTCATCCACATCTGTGAATGAAAAATACGTTCCCCCTCTTCAGGATCTATTGGTTCTTCTGGTTGAAATGTTGTGGTCGCGACAATAGAAGTGGGGTCCATGTCAATGATCTGTACCTTACCATTATTTTCATAATCAGATTCTGAATCATGGTTCGGCTCTTTGTCTTTGATCTCGGCCACCAATGACTGTTTTGAGGGACATTCATCGATGTTGTGCCAGGGGATTTTTTGGAACTCGCACCATTTTCCGTTGTCCTTCTTTGTCTTCCCATGACCCTTCTTTTCATGTGTCTTGGACTAGTTTTCAGGAGACTGTTTGTTAGGGTCGTCTTTGTCATACTTTGGTTGTTGCAAATTTGCAGACTCGAACTCCCATTTTTTCTGGTGCTTAAATTTCTGCTCAATTTTAACAGCATATCGATAAGCAGCATCGAGTGATGAGATGTCCAGAAAATCCATTTCAGTCTGGATGTATCTGTTTAGAGCCCCATGGTATTTCAGAACCAAATTTCACTCGGAGTCTTTGATACCCATCTTGGTGCGCAAGGTATGGAAGGTATTGTTGAACTCTGGAACTTCTTGGCCCCTCTCTTGCCGCAGTGTGGTCCATCTCATGTATTGGTCCTCATATTTTCCAATAGGGCAATATTGTTCCTTTACCGCATCCACAAAAATATCCCAAGTGGGATCGGCCCCATATATTCCAGACTCCTCTATGGAACTTTTCTCCCAGCAAGTTTCCCACCAATGTTTGACATGAGGGAGAGCTTTAAGGAGCACAAAAGTGATCTTTTCTTTGTTGGAAAAATTGTGAACCGAGAAATAACCTTCTAGCAGAGTTAACCATTTTTCTAGGGCTTCTGCATCTATCTGTACTTCAAATACAAGAATATCAAAATTTACTTGTACCTTGAAAGGTGAGGTGCCTCCAAAGTGGCCGCTTGATGAAGATGTGTTCGATGCTATCGGCAGGCATTGGAGGATGTGGGAAAAATTCTCCATCATTTCATCCCTCTGTCACGTGAGAGATTGCTCAAGTAGCAGATTGATAGGATCGTCTTCTCTATCATTTTTCTTTTCTTCTGCCATTGAGGGTTTCTTTGGTGTGCGAGAGCGATTGTCTTCAAGAGAGACAAGTTCGAGACCCAACTTGCTATACTTGGATCTCGTCGGAGACATGCACTGAAAAAATGATCAAGAGAAGCCTGCTCTAACACCACTAATCTGGATTATTTTCGGCACGAAATGAGAGCGGAGATATAATAAAGAAATCCACAGAGATATTGCGTATATCCAATTATATAACAGAAATATATCAGAGATGCAACCATAAAAATAGAGATACAGTAATACACGGTTTCTATTATTGAAAGAAATGTACAGAGACTGTAAAAGTACAGAGTGAAAGACTCGCTAGAATGTTGGTAGCTTATCTCTGAGAAGAGATGTGATGCCTACTTTCATTCGCAAGAAGATCATTAAAATGAGGCTCGGAGGGCCTTTTTAAAATAAACAGGAATGTCTAAAACCCTAGACATCTAAAAACCTAACCCTACGAGATGAAGAGCACTGATATAGATTTTATGAGTAGAACGAAATGAATACATATTATTAACATGTGCTTAACACAAAATAACAGAGATACAGTAAAATTGGTTTTCTATTCAATAACGAAATAAGTTGAAACTGTAAAATGCAGTGGAAACAAGCTTGCTGGAATGGTGGCAGCTTATCATTCAGAAGAGATGTGACAACAGTGCGCATTCCCAAGAATATCATTACAATGAGGCTCTGAAGGCCTTTTTAAAATAAACAGGAATGCCAAAAACCCTAGACATCCAAAATCCTAACCCTAGGAGATGAAGCGCCAAAATTCATGTGGGCCCCGTTTGGGTAAGTGAGTACATCAACTTCCCAGGGTCGTAACTTTT
Organism: Picea sitchensis; assembly: GCA_010110895.2. Taxonomy (NCBI): domain Eukaryota; kingdom Viridiplantae; phylum Streptophyta; class Pinopsida; order Pinales; family Pinaceae; genus Picea; species Picea sitchensis. The sequence goes on along the minus strand of SNQJ01S0030512.1, from coordinate 73,207 downwards.
GCATACGATCTCCGTTTTAGGTGTGTGATATCTCATTGGAAAGGTATCATTGAGGAGATTCATTTTGGGGGATAAATCATGCCTTTTCATATCATTGAGAACCTCAGTCTTGAAAAACCTTCATTTGGGCCCTCAAAATGGCCCCGAAAGTTAAAAACTGCTAAAAATAGTAAATTGCCAAAATTGCTAGAAAATTGTTTTGAGCTAGTCGGAAAAGGTGGGTGGCCACTGATATCCACCTGGATCAATCCTCCCTCCTTAGGAAGAAATGGTCTCCAATTCATTGAGTTCTTGGGGGAGAGGGAAAAGCGTTTGCTGAATCTGCATCTTGGTGAGTTGCTTGCCTTGCTGGAAACGTTGCGTTGCTCAGTTTGTGGAAGTCTGTCATGAACCTGTTGAGTCTAAGGTTGTTCAAAAAGTTAGGCTACATGAGAGGAATGTGTGCAGAAGGAATATTTTCACTTTTTTGCAACCTTGTTGACCTGCTTTTGTTGGATAGAACGTGCAATGTCCTTCTGTTCCCCTTTTGAACATATTGTGAAGAAACTGAATTTTGCAGCATGAGATACTACATTGTGGCATGTTTTTGGTGGAACAGTAGTCGGAACTACCTCTGGTATTCTATAGAGATGACCCCCCAAAGTAACAATGACATTGTGGGGTCGAGTCTCATAAACAGCATGATGCTTCCACATATATGGTTGGCCCAAGAGAACATCACAAACATCCAGTGGGGCAACATCACATAATACCTCATCCTTGAAGGGCTGGATGTCGTATGACAATCGACACCGCTTGCTGACACGAAGATCTCATCCTTAGCGAAGCCACCCGATGTTGTATGGTTGCACGTGTGGTGTTGTTGACAATCCCAACTGTTTGACGACCTATGCTGAGATGAGGTTCTTTTGGCTTCCGCTATCAACAATAAAATGCAGTAGGGTCCCCTTCACCCACATCTATGAATGAAAAATACGTTCCCCCTCTTCAAGATCTGTTGGTTCTTCTGGTTGAATTGTTGCGGTCTGGACAATAGTAGTGGGGTCCGTGTCAATGATCTGTCCCTTACCATTATTTTCATAATCAGATTCTGAATCAGGGTTCGGCTCTTTGTCTTTGATCTCAACCACCAATGACTGTTTTGTGTGACATTCATCATTATTGTGCCAGGGGATTTTGTGGAACTCGCACCATTTTCCAGTGTCCCTCTTCGTCTTCCCGTGACCCTTATTTTCTTCTGTCTTGAAATGGATTTCAGGAGACTATTTGTTAGGGTCGTCTTTGTCATACTTTGGTTTTTGTGGATTTGTAGACCCAATCTCCCGTTTGTTCCGGTGCTTAAATTTCTACTCAATTTTAATGGCATATCGATAAGAAGCACTGAGTGATGAGATGTGACGAAAATCCATTTTAGTCTGGATGTATCTGTTTAGAGCCCCACAATATTTCAGAACCAAATTTCATTCAGAGTCTTTGATACCCAGCTTGGTGCACAAGGTATGGAAGGTATTAGTGAACTCTAGAACTTCTTAGCCCCTCTCTTGCCGCAGTGTGGTCCATCTCATGTACTAGTCCTCATAGTTTCCAATAGGGTAATACTGTTCCTTTACCACATCCACAAAAAAATCCCAAGTGGGATCGGCCCCATATATTCCAGACTCCTTTGTGGAACTTTGCTCCCAGTAAGTTTCCCACCAATGTTTGACATGAGGGAGAACTTTAAGGAGTGTGAAGGTGCCTCCAAAGTGGCCACTTCATGAAGATGAGCTTGTTGCTATCGGTAGGCGTTGAAGTATGTGGGAAAAATTCTCCATCATTTTGTCCCTTTGTCGCATGAGAGCGTGCTCAAGAAGCAGATTGATAGGATCGCATGCTCTGTCATTTTTCTTTTCTTCCGCCATTCAACATTTCTTGGGTGTGCGAGAGCGATTGTCTTCAAGAGTGACAATATCGACACCCAACTTTCTATACTTGAATCTTTTGGGGGACATGAACTGAAAAAAATGATCAAGAGAAGCCTGCTCTAATACCACTGATCCAGATTATTTTTGGCACTAAATGAGAACGGAGATATAATAAAGAAATGCACAGAGATATCGCATATATCCAATTATATAACAAAAATATATCAGAGATACAACCATAAACACAGAGATACAGTAATACATGATTTCTATTAATGAAAGAAATGTACAAAGACTGTAAAAATACAGAGTGAAAGACTCGCTAGAATGGTGACATCTTATCTCTAAGAAGATATTTGACGGCTACTCGCATTCGCAAGAAGATCATTACAATGAGGCTTTGAAGGCCTTTTTAAAATAAACAGGAATGCCAAAAACCCTAGACATCCAAAAACCTAACCCTAGGAGATGAAGTGCATTGATCCGGATTTTATGAGCAGAACAAAATAAATACAGATTATTAATAGGTGCTTAACACAAAATAACAGAGATACAGTAAAACTGGTTTTCTATTCAATAACAAAATAAGTTGAAACTATAAAATGCAGCGGAAACAAGCTTGTTGGAATGGTGGCGGCTTATCTCTGAGAAGAGATGTGATGGCAGCATGCATTCGCAAGGAGATCATTATAATGAGGCTCTGAAGGTCTTTTTAAAATAAACAGAAATTCCAAAAACCCTAGACATCCAAAAATATAACCCTAGGAGATGAAGCGCCAAAAGTCATGTGGGCCCCATTTGGGTAAGTGAGTATATCAACTTCTCGAGGTCTTAACTTTTGCATACGATCTTCGTTTTAGGTGTGTGATGGCTCATTGGAAAGGTATTGCCGAAGAGACTCATTTGTGGAAATTGTCTCCCAGTAAGTTTCCCACCAATGTTTGACATGAGGGAGAGCTTTAAGGAGTGCGAAGGTGATCTTTTCTTTGTCGAAAAAATTGTGAACTGAGAAATAACCTTCTAGAAGAGTTAACCATTTTTCTATGGATTTTGCATCTATATGTCCTTCAAATACAGGAATATAAAAATTTACTTGTACCTTGAAAAGCGAGGTGCCTCCAAAGTGGTTGCTTGATGAAGATGCCCCTGATACTATCGGTAGGCATTGAAGGATGTGGGCAAAATTCTCTATCATTTCGTCCCTTTGTTGCATGAGAGCTTGCTCAAGCAGCAGATTGATAGGATCATCTGCTCTGTCGTTTTTATTTTCTTCTTCCATTGAGGGTTTCGTGGGTGTATGAGAGAGATTGTCTTCAAGATAGATAAGCTTGACACCCAACTTGTTATACTCGGATCTCCTCGAGGACATTCACTGAAAAAAAATGATCAAGAGAAGCCTTCTCTAACACCACTGATCCAAATTATTTTCGGCACGAAATGAGAGCGGAGATATAATAAAGAAATGCATAGAGATATTGCGTATATCCAATTATATAACAGAAATATATTAGAGATACAACCATAAACACAGAGATACAGTAATACACGATTTCTATTAATGAAAGAAATGTACAAAGACTGTAAAAATACAGAGTGAAAGACTCGCTAGAATGGTGGCAGCTTATCTCTAAGAAGAGATGTGACGGCTACTCGCATTCGCAAGATCATTACAATGAGGCTCTGAAGGCCTTTTTAAACTAAATAGGAATGCCAAAAACTCTAGACATCCAAAAACCTAACCCTAGGAGATGAAGCACACTGATCCAGATTTTATGAGAAGAACTAAATGAATACAGAGCATTAGCAGGTGCTTAACACAAAATAACAGATATACAGTAAAACTAGTTTTCTATTCAATAACAAAATAAGTTGAAACTGTAAAATGCAGCGGAAACAAGCTTGCTAGAATGGTGGCGGCTTATCTCTGAGAAGAGATGTGACGGAAGCGTGCATTCACAAGAAGATCATTGCAATGAGTCTCTGAAGGCCTTTTTAAAATAAACAGGAATGCAAAAATCCCTAGACATCCAAAAACATAACCCTAGGAGATGAAGCGCCAAAAGTCATGTGGGCCCTGTTTGGGTAAGTGAGTATATCAACTTCCCAGGGTCGTAACTTTTGCATACGATCTCCGTTTTAGGCATGTGATAGCTCGTTGGAAAGGTATCATCGAAGATATTAATTTTGGGGGGTAAATCATGCCTTCGAATATTATTGAGAACCTCAATATCGAAAAACCTTCATTTGGGCCCTCAAAATGGCCCCGAAAGTTAAAAANAGCCAGTCAAAAAAGGTGGGTGGCCATTGATATCCACCTGGATCAATCCTCCCTCCTTAGGAAGAAATGGTCTCCATTACGTTGAGTTCCCAGAGGAGAGGGAAAAGCGTTTGCTGAATCTGCATCTTGGTGAGCTACTTGCCTTGCTAGAGATGTCGCACTGCTCAGTTTGTGGAAGTCTGTCACGAACCTGTTGAGGTTGAGGTTGTTCAAAAAGTCAGGCTACATGAGAGGACAGTGTGCAGAAGGAATATTTTCTCTTTGTTGCAACCTTGTCGACCTGATTCTGTTGGATAGAAGGTGCACTGTTCTTTTGTTCCCCTTTTCAACAGATTGTGAAGAAGCTAAATTTTGCAACATGAGATACTACCTTGTGGCACTTTTTTGGTGGAACAGTAGTCGAAAATACCTCTAGTATTCTATAGATATGACCCCCCAAATTAACAATAAAACTACGGGGTTGAGACTCATAAACAACATGGCACTTCCACATATATGGTTGGCCCAAGAGAACCTCATATACATACAGTGGGGCAACATCACATAATACTTCATCCTTGAAGGGTTGGATGCCGTATGAAAATCGACACTGCTGGCTAACACAAAGATCTTGTCCTTGGTGAAACCACCCGATGTTGTATGGCTGCGGGTGTGGTGTTGTTGACAATCCCAACTGTTTGATGACCTCTACTGAGATGAGGTTCTTTTGGCTTCCTCTATCAAAAATATAATGCAGTGGGGTCCCCTTCACCCACATCTGTGAATGAAAAAGACATTCCCCCTCTTCGCAATCTGTTGGTTCTTTTGGTTGAATTGTTGCGATCACAACAATAGCATTGGGGTCCGCATCAATGATATGTCCCTTACCATTATTTTCAAAATTAGATTCTGAATCAGGGTTCGGCTCTTTGTCTTTGATCTCGGCCACCAATGATTGTTTTGAGCGACATTCATCGAGGTTGTGCCAGGGGATTTTGTGGAACTCTCACCATTTTCCAGTGTCCTTCTTTGTCTTCCCGTGACCCTTCTTTTCCTTTGTCTTGGACTGGTTTTCGGTAGACTGTTTGTTAGGGCCATCTTTGTCATACTTTGGTTGTTGCGTATTTGTAGACCCGAACTCCCATTTGTTCTGGTGCTTAAATTTCTGCTCAATTTTAATAGCATATCGATAAGCAACACCGAGTGATGAGATGTCCAAAAAATTCATTTCAATCTAGATGTATCTGTGTAGAGCCCCACGGTATTTCAAAACCAAATGTCACTCAGAGTCTTTGATAACCATCTTGGTGTGCAAGGTATGGAAGGTATTGGTGAACTCCGGAACTTCTTGGCCCCTCTCTTGCCGCAGTGTGTTCCATCTCATGCACTGGTCCTTATAGTTGCCAACAGGGTAATATTGTTCCTTACCGCATCCACAAAAAAATCCCAAGTGGGATCGGCCCCATATATTCTAGACTCCTCTGTGAATCTTTTCTCCCAATAATTTTCCCACCAATGTTTGACATGAGGGAGAGCTTTATGGAGTGCGAAGGTGATCTTTTCTTTGTCGAAAAAATTGTGAACCGAGAAATAACCTTCTAGAAGAGTTAACCATTTTTCTAGGGCTTCTGCATCTATCTATCCTTCAAATACAGGAGAGGTGCCTCCAAAGTGGTCGCTTGATAAAGATTTGCCTGATGCTATCGGTGGGCATTGAAGGATGTAGGAAAAATTCTCCATCATTTCATCCCTATGTCGCGTGAGAGCTTGCTCAAGAAGAAGATTGATAGGATAGTCTACTCTTTCATTTTTCTTTTCTTTCGCCATTAAGCGTTTCTTGGGTGTGCGAGAGCGATTATCTTCAAGAGAGACAAGCTTGAGACCCAACTTGCCATACTCGGATCTCGTCGGGGACATGAACTGAAAAAAACAATCAAGAGAAGCCTGCTCTGATACCACTGATCCGGATTATTTTCAGCACGAAATGAAAGCAGAGATATAATAAATAAATACACATAGATATCGCGTATATCCAATTATATAACAGAAATATATCAAAGATGCAACCATAAACACAAAGATACAGTAATACACGATTTCTATTAATGAAAGAAATGTACAGAGACTTTAAAAATACAGAGTGAAAGACTCGCTAGAATGGTGGAAATTTGTCTCTGAGAAGAGATGTGAGGGCTACTCGCATTCGCAAGAAGATCATTACAATGAGGCTCTGAAGGCCTTTTTAAAATAAATAAGAATGCCAAAAACCCTAGACATCCAAAAACCTAACCCTAGGAGATGAAGCGCATTGATCTGGATTTTATGAGTAGAACGAAATGAATATAGATTATTAACAAGGGCTTAACACAAAATAACAGAGATACATTAAAACTAGTTTTCTATTCAATAACGAAATAAGTTGAAACTGTAAAATGCAACGGAAACAAGCTTGCTGGAATGGTGGTGGCTTATCTCTGAGAAGAGATGTGACAGCAACGTGCATTTGCAAGAAGATCATTACAATGAGGCTCTGAAGGGATTTTTAAAATAAACAGGAATGGAAAAAACCCTAGACATCCAGAAACCTAACCCTAGGAGATGAAGTGTCAAAAGTCATGTGGGCCCCGTTTGGGTAAGTGAGTACATCAACTTCTCGGGGTCGTAACTTTTGCATACGATCTCCATTTTAGGCGTGTGATAGCTCGTTGGAAATGTATCATTGAGGAGATTCGTTTTGTCAGCTCAATCGTGCCTTTGGCCATTATTAAGAATATCAATCTCAAAAAACCTTCATTTGGGCCCTCAAAATGGCCACGAAAGTTAAAAACTGCTAAAAATAGTAAATTGCCAAAATTTCCAGAAAATTGTTTTAAGCCAGTCAAAAAAGGTGGGTGGCCACTGATATCCACCTGGATCAATCCTCACTCCTTAGGAAGAAATATTTTCCATTGTTTTGAGTTCCCAGGGGAGAGGGAAAAGCGTTTGCTAAATCTGCATCTTGGTGAGTTGCTTGCCTTGCTAGAGACGTCACGTTGCTCAGTTTGGAGAACTCGCACCATTTTCTGGTGTCCTTATTTGTCTTCTCATGACCCTTCTTTTCCTCTGTCTTGGACTGGTTTTCGGGAGACTATTTGTTAGGGATGTCTTTGTCATACTTTGTTTTTTGTGGATTTGCAGACCCCAACTCCCGTTTGTTCTGGTGCTTAAATTTCTGTTCAATTTTAATAGCATATCAATAAGCAACACCGAGTGATGAGATGTCCAGAAAATCCATTTCAGTTATGATGTATCTGTGTAGAGCCCCATGGTATTTCAGAACCAAATGTCGCTCAGAGTCTTTGATACCCAGCTTGGTGCGCAAGGTATGGAAGGTATTGGTGAACTCTGTAACTTCTTGGCCCCTTTCTTGCCACAGTGTGGTCTATCTCATGTACTAGTCCTCATAGTTGTCAATAGGGTAATACTATTCCTTTACCGCATCCACAAAAAAATCCCAAGTGGGATT
>SNQJ01S0030512.1:8244-18857 GCA_010110895.2 Picea sitchensis | reverse complement strand
GTATCCTTATTCTGCAAAATGGTGTCTTCCATGATTCCCCAATAGCTTAGCCAAGATTGGGCATCTCTATGCCAACCTAACTTGAGTCGATGGTGGTTACAAATGGATTTTGAAGCAATTTTAGGAAGTCCCTTTTCTTCCATATTGTTTAACATGTTCGTATACATTAGGTATCTAGTCATAGTTGTCAAGATAAGCACCTCCATTGAAAAAAGAAGAATCATCGACGCACCGCCTAGGCTTTGCGGCTAGGTTTTGCTAGCTGCATCCCTGTATCCATGGAGATGGTCGAGAGCAGACGAGGGCGAGGGCCACTTCTAGGGCAAGCATGGGCGAGGCGAGGGACAGGGCGACCGTGGGCAAGGGCGCGAGCCACTACCAGGGCAAGCAAGCTCTAAGGCGCGGGGCGACGAGTGTAGGGCGAGCGAGGGTCCATCAATAGTGGCAGAGGGTCATACCCTGTGGGCCTTGCGATGTAGAGGTGCTCTGCGACATCTGTGGGCGAGCGTGGGCTCCATTTACATTAAAGCAAATCCAAAGTACAATTCCAACCGTTCAAATATAACTTTAAAATTAGCTTCTCCCAAGGTGATAATAGACCAAGTCGGATAAAAACCACATATTCTTATCATTTAAGTGTATTTAGTTCGTTATATTTTTATTATTATAAAAATATGGAGATGTTAGGGTATTGTCGTCGATAAAATTGAATCATTGTAAAAATAATTTAATTTAGGAAAAAAGGAAAAAGGGGCGTATTTGATTTATAAATGGCAATGGCTGGTTCAGATTCATAATTCAATTTCCATATTATGGCACCAGTGAAATGAAATCGGGCAAGCACATCAACTTCCATTAAAAATATTGAATGTTCAATAATTATATTTTATTGGAAGAATTTAAAGTTAATGGGGAAGTATAATCTATCCATAAAAATAATTTTAAATCGAACCTAAAGCATTCTTATTTATCTGAAAATCAGAAATCAAAGCCTTCATATAAATATATGTCTCTTATCTGAAAATCACAAACCAAGACCTTCATATAAATATATACATATAAAAGAAATATATTTGATATCTAATAATTATATTTTATTAAAAGAATTTATACTTAATGTTTTATTGAAAGAATTTATACTTAATAGTGAAATTCAATTCAACAATAATTTATCAATAAAAACAAATTTAAATCATATGGACCATCTTATGACACAAACCAAAATTTTCAAATATATATAAAAATATATTTAATATTTTTAAAGTAAAAGAAAACTTACCCATAGAATTGATGATGATAATGATGATTATTAAAGTCCAGACCTAATTGGTCTATGGACCTTAAAAGGATAAGGGTTTACTTACAATTCTTTAGAATTTTGTTTCTGTGCTAGAAAAGCATTAAGAGAAGCTTTCCAAGATCATCATAGTTTTGTTGAGTTAAAAGGTTATGAATGTTAGTAGTGTGACAATTGAGATCTAATCCGAGTGTAGGTTGGACAATCTAAGAGAAAGTGCTTTTCATCTTCAATCTTCTTAGTGTCACAAAAGTGACACACTCTTGCATCCCATGGCGTTTAAGGAGTTTCACTATGGAGATACCGAGAATTTGTTCTTATCTTAGCAATGTTTATATTTTTCTTTACACTTGTCAAAACGTAGAGATAATTTTGATCTTCTAAATTAGGGTTGAATACATCCTTATAATACCTTAATTTTCTTTTTTCTTCTAACTCTTTATCACACCACATTTTCTCCTTAAATTTTGATTTGATGATATTTTTAATAGTATCCTTATTCTGCAAAATGGTGTCTTCCATGATTCCCCAATAGCTTAGCCAAGATTGGGCATCTCTATGCCAACCTAGCTTGAGTCGATGGTGGTTACAAATGGATTTTGAAGCAATTTTAGGAAGTCCCTTTTCTTCCATGTTGTTTAACATGTTCGTATACATTAGGTATCTAGTCATAGTTGTCAAGATAAGCACCTCCATTGAAAAAAGAAGAATCATCGACGTATCGCTTGAGCTTTGCGGCTAGGTTTTGCTAGCTGCATCCCTGTATCCATGGAGATGGGCAAGAGTGGACGAGGGTGAATGCCACTTCTAGGGAAAGCATGGGCAAGGGCGAGGGACAGGGTGAGCGTGGGCAAGGGCGCGAGCCACTACCAGGGCAAGCAGGCTCTGAGGTGCGGGGCGATAGGTGTAGGGAAAGTGAGGGTACATCGGTAGTGGCGGAGGGTCGTACCCTGCGGGCCTTGCGATGTAGAGGTGCTCTGCAACGTTTGTGGGCGAGCGTGGGCTCTGCGGAAGGTCGACAAACAAAACCTCGAGGTGGTTCCCTCCTGTTCGGGGCCAAATTTCTCCCTACATCTATCAAAAGCCAAAGTTGTAACTACGGATGCACGACGATGTTTATCGTCAGAGCATTGGTGGAGGCTTTCAGGGTTTGCTTCAGTGGGTTTTTCTGGACCCTCTTGACCTCTTCCTCCTTAGCTAGAAGAGGTTTTGGACCAGAGATTTGAGGTCCACACTGGGGGCGTGCGATGTTCTATTTAACACTTTGAGGTCCTTTGGGGGCGTGCGGTGTTGGGTAAACACTTTGAGGTCATTTGGGGGTGTGCAACATCTGGTTTAGTTACTTTTCTAGTATTTGTTGGGGTTTTTATCCTTGTTTTGTTTCCCATTTTGCAGCCTGCGTGTTGGTTCTGGTGACTTTCTTGTTCTTTTGGGGATGTAGTAGTTTATGTTTATGAGCATGGTCTATGGACTAGTTCTGCTATGAACATTTGTATGATCTTGAAGAAGTAAAAAATTATATTTTAATTAATATAATTGAACGGATTTTCTATTGGAAAAAAAGATATCTAATCATAAAAATTGTTCATTATTTTTAGGAGTCAAAATTCTCAAATAAATAAAATTGTCTTTATACTTAGGTTATCCGACATTTCCATCAAGAAGGTGAGAACATAATGAAGAGATTGTTAAGCAATAGATAGATTTCATCTAAGACTTTCCTTCCATGGAGAGATATTATTAAATTGTTCTTATAAAATAAGAAGCTTTAGATGAATTTTGATTATTCTAGCTCGTGGATAGAAATGAAATTTTGAGTAATTTAAACATGAATGTAATTTAATTCTCTAAATAATTATAAGAGTATAATCAACCTATAAATTTTAGATTTAAAAGATTCATTAATGCAAAAGATTATTAAATTGAAGGATTTTATAGTTTATGGTTAATAGATTTAATTTGATGATAAAATTTAAATTTAATATTGTTTAAAGATTAATTATTTCACACATACAATTTCAAATAATATTAGTTTAAAAAAATGAATTTTTAAAATTAATTAATTAATTATTAAAAATAAATAAATTGATTGTTTTTATAAAAGATTATTTTAGTATTATTTTTTTGTTTTATTTGAACATTGTATTAAAAGTCTCTCACACATTAGGCACTTATTTCCATGGAAATTATATATACATATAGAGGTTCATAGAGTTCTATATAAGAAGAAAATTATGGGTTTTTAATAGAAAAAATTGAAGGGTTGATAAAAAAAAATTAGATATTAATATTAACATTTTTCATAGAGTTTTATATAAGAAGAAAATTATGGGTTTTTAATAGAAAAAATTGAAGGGTTGATAAAAAAAATTAGATATTAATATTAACATTTTTTTTTCAATAATCACAAGTGAAAAATATTTAAAATATTTAAAATAGGTAAAAATATTCAAATCAAATATAATTTCAACACTTAGTCAAATAGTCAAATGTTAAATTCAACAACTCCAGGTATTGGGGGACTCCAGCGTGATAATTGATTGGCTTAGGAAGGTCGGGAAGCTTCAAGCAATCAATATCGAAGGGTGGAAGATTAGAGTTCGAGAGCTGCAGTTTGCATTCCTAAACCTCAGCTTTCGTCATATTTTTAGGGAATCAAACGAGGAGGTAGACAAGCTGTCTAAGCAGGCCCTAGACTCTCTGAAAGGTAGACTTACCTATTTTCTTTGGGATGGAGTAACAGAGGGCCCTCTAAATCATTGGAACATATTCTAAGTCTTTGGTTTTCTCAACTTTTTGTAAGAGACTTTTTGTTGTAGTAAGGAAAGTGATCTTTGATAAGTATTGGCAGAATTCTCAGTACTTTCTGTTATCGAGTGTAGTAGTCTCAGTTATTTTCGTGTCTGTCCGGTTGGTAAGTTCTGGGGTGATCAGAGAATACTATGTGTATTGTAGCGCTCTACTGTGTCCGACAGAATGAGAGTCGAAAAGATTTGTATTGCAAAAGGAAAAGAAATTAGTAATATAATTTTTGGGTGAATTTTCTTCGGAAAAAAATGTGGATAGAAGATTTTGGACCACATATCTTATGAATATTGAGAACGATGTACACTCATGGTCGCTCTTTCATTCACATGTGTCATAGCGTTGCCTTAGTCAATCCATGTTAGGTAGATCGTCATGCGTGAGGAAGTAAAATACGTGGATCACAACACTATGATCATGATGGAGGAGCCATCAACCATTTTTACCATTTCCGATAACCATCATCCAAATCCAACAATATTATTATTAATGAAATCACATTTTTTCGTTACTGAAATTATATTTTTTAATATATAAATAGATTAACACCTTTAAAAAACCTTCTAAACACTTGAATTACATAGATTAAACAATTATTAAAATATGCAAATCCAATAATTTTTTACCAAATTTCAAACAAAATTCAAAATAATAATAAAAAAAACATCGAATATTTAAACTAAATCGTACATGAAAGCTTACTTGGTTGCCTTATCTATATCCCAATATTATATCCTTTAACCAAATGAATTGCCATCATGGCACCAAGGCCCAACGAGGATAAACAATATATAGTAAGCAAGGAACATGTAACGTCATCAAATCTTTGTAGAAGTTAGGAAGAGAAGATCCCATGGGTGGTGGTGTGTGGCCACATAAGATTGATCCTTAAAATTATTCTATTAAAACAAACCTTGTTTTCCTTTCCAATGGGAAAGTCATAGCTATGACACAAAGTATATGTTTAGAGAGATCAAGGGATTGTGGTAGCCTTACTAGTTATGTTATGTTATTCCACGATGGGGAGTTAATTGTGGTTGTATATGCTTTAATGTGTGGATTATTCAAAAATGGGAAAGTTGTTCATAACCGTGTGTATTCTTCCCACATGGACAAGTATGTGTAATTTTCCCACATGGACAAGTTAACGATTTAGGAACGTGTATTCCCCTACACTTTTCCTCTTAAGGAAGATCATATATTTCAAATCTTTGATAATCATCACATTTAGGCATATCTTGGGATGTGGAGGTCATTTCCTCAACGATAAGGATTGAAAATATTTTTTTAAATGTTATTCGAGATTTAAGGTAGGTTGAGTAAGATGAGGAGAGTAATTTTTTTAAAGCTTGACTTTATTTATTAAGTGTGGGGTAATTATAATAGAATTAGCATAGATTCATTTTAATTTTGGATTTATCAAGTGTTGAAAGGGATCAAATCTTTTGAGGTGCAAATTTTTTTTAGAGTGCAAAACTTGAGGAAAGGTTAAATGTTTGCACCTTGAGAGATTTGATCCCTCTCGACGCTTGATAGATCTGGGGTTAAGATGGATCTATGCTGGTTTCAGTCGTGGGAGGTCACAAAAACTTTGTATATCAACAACAATATGTATATTTATATGTCGAAGATTAATCTGATCGTTTGAAATTTATTCAGTTACACTAGTTTATTTAGAAAATAGAGAGTATGAATGAAAAGTATAGTTAATGAGTTACATGAAGAATTTGTTGAATAAAAAAACTAACAATGTAGAATGATTTATGAGTTATTATCTAATCCTACTGTCATCACTTATATCAATGCATATTTTTTTGCACTAAATCAATGCAACTAATTGTTGCTCTAAATCATTTATCATTGTGTTAATTTTCTTAGTGTAATTTCTTTAATTAAATAGTACACTGAATAATTTTTCATAGTATTATCACTGAAATACTGCTTCTATTGCTCTAAATAGTAAATAGTAATAGTAAAAAGTAAATACTAAAGTAATAGAAGAAGTAATAATAATAGTAAATAATAATAGTAATAGTAAATGCTAAAGTAATAGTAAATTTATTAAAGCAATAGTAATATACTAAAGTAATAGTAAATATCATATATATAATAATTTTTAATTGAGTCGACTTTATACTTTTGAAACTTTTGAAATCTTTGAAATCTGACATCACGTGACAACTTCTCCCCATACTGAGCTGTAGAGTGCTTCTCCAAGCAAATATGAAGATTGAATATCTTTCTTTTAATGTCCTTCGAGATTTAAGGTGGACTATATTTAAGGTTGAGTAAGACAAACAAAGCAATTTTTTTCTCAACATTATTATTAATGCATTTTCTCCAATATTCCCCCCACCTTATTTATTAAGTGTGGGGTAATTGTAATGGAAATGTGAAGAGGGAAAAATGGGTAAGTGTAATAAAAAGATGAAAAGGGGAAAGATGAATAAAGAAGAGATATAGAAACACAAGACTTGACTTCTCTTATTTTGAACTTTTCAAAAAAAAAAATTTAGATCACTTTGCTAAAAAGTTATGGGGTCTTAATACTTGAGTTGAATTATTAGAACTCAAGGGAACTACAAACCATCAAACTTCTAAGTAACCATACATAACTAAATTTACATAGTACAAAAGAAAAGGTTTCAACTAGAAAACCATTTTGGGAAAAAATACAAATCTCATTAAAGTATGCAGACCAATGGAAATGCATATAATTGTACAAGATCATTTAATTGTGATTGGATGTTCACATGGTTACAATTACAATGTCTTACACTCCCACTAATGGGTTCATAAAATTTCTCAATCCAACGCTCTCTTCTCTCCTTGCTCTACAAATTCTAGTTGTCATCTCTTAATCAGCCAACCCCCTATGTGTTGTGGTTCAACCCTTTAATCCTCTCATTGCAAGAATTGTTTAATGTCATTATGGGATTTTGATCACTTTGTTTCCTCTTACAAATTGACTTCTCATCATTCCTGATCCCATGGCTAAGATAATACCCCTATAACAATTATCAAAGGATGAATTTGGCCTCATGCAATGCCACTTGTCTTTCCATTTCAACGGGTTTTCCTAGTTGTATTTTCATTGAGTAGAATTCATCATGAAAATCCCCAATAACATTTTTCTAATGCATTATTCCTTTTTTGGCATAGTTTTTGGTTACAGGATTTCTCTTGGAGCCTCTTACAATGGAGAAACGTCGACTAGAAAACTCATGGCCCTTTCCATCCTTCATTTGGGTTTTTAGCTTCAAGATTTTCCTCATTTTTTTTCATTCTACCTTGTTAGATTTTCTCCCTCAATATGTCCTTAGTCTTTCTTGGGATGAAGAAATCTAATGTTCATTTCTAGGTCCACCAAAAATACCACCAAGAGAATCCCATTCAGACCCAATATCTTCTTCAATCAAAGTGATTGGCACTTGCTCAACATCTTGGACCTTCCTTTGATTGGTGTTGGGCCTCCCAAGTGCTTCTTCCTCCTACCAAGAAAAATCCTTGTGCCTTTTATCGAGCACTAGGTTCCCAACAATATGGTCTCCCCCATTTACTCAATGAGATACCACTTTTTCATTTTTTGCCTCTAAAACTCCATGCTTGTTTCCCCTTGCATGGTGCCAAAGGGTTTGCTTTCTTAGAAACTTGAAAATCTATTTTTCTCGGTTGTTTCATCTCAACCATCTATTCCTTATCTTTTAGCATTAAGCCTATGCATCTTACCACAAACAACCCCCTTGTGTTCAAAAATTTCCTTCTTATCCCACTTTCATTAATGCCCAAATTCCTTGCTTGAAAATTTGTCTCTTTGCTCCACAATATCCCAATGCCCGATGATCTTCAACTTAAATGAATTTTCCAAGTATTCAATACATTTGAGTTCAATTTCCATGGGGATTAACCACTTTGAGGATCCAATTTCTAATCAAAATTCCCCCTTTTGAAAGGTGTTCGATTCTCAGAAAATTAATAATTTTGGAGAAGGAGCTGAGTAAGTTTGTCCTGTACCTCTCCCCTAGAACTACTTTTCCTTAAATAGGACTTGGAATTTCAATCCTTTAATCCAAAATTAAATAACTCATTCTTGCCTCCATGGTTCTCATGAGTTTTTCTCTGTATAATGTCATATTCCCTCAGCTGTAGTTATACCTTAGATGTCAAATATTCAATTGAAGGCAAGATAGGAAACTTTGGCTCCTCCTCATCAGACATTAAAGGTTCAAACAATTTGAGATTCTTTGCATGGATGACATATTATATCCCAATGTATGAAGGTAAATCCATCCACTTGCTAAATGATCTTGAAAGAAACATAATGTTAGCACTGAGAGTCACACCTAGACTGTTGTAAGTGTAAGCACAATACCCATCAGAATATAAATGGATTAAATTGGTTTGGGTAGGTGGATCAACAATACTGGGAAAGACCCCCGGATGGGGTGCCACGTGGAGCAGGAGGGGTACGTGGAGCAACGCCAGGAGGGTCCATTAATGGTAGCCACCTACCCTCATATCCTCGCCATTTATGATGGGCATTGATCAGAATCTGGACCAGGGGTCTAAAATTTGCTCAATTTTCAAAGTGCTCGGAATGCAACGAAAACGGTGCCATTGCGTCCGTCTCGTTCTCCTGATTTTGGCGGTATATTTACTTTCGAAAACAGAGTCTGTATGGAGAAGTTATCACGATCTGTTCGCCGAGCCAAACAGGTAAAAAAAAGAGGATGCTGACTGGGCAGACCGTACTTAAATGGACTTGCGCACGGTTTGGAAATAAATTAAACCACGGTTTGTATGTGGTAATGTGACCACGTCAACCATTCAAGTTTAATGCTAACGGTTGGTGCATTTTTGGGCGGAGACCGCCTTAGTTTGCGCCTTTGCTATTTTTAGTGAGACTAACTCCCGCTACTCCTAATTTAGTGGAGTTTTTTTTGGGGAAAAGAGGAGGAAATTTGTTATTGGCATAACTGGAGCTACATGAAACCTTTCTGGACGTTTTTTTGGTCGATTTTGGGTCTCTTCGACCTTCTGGAGCCAATGGAGAAGGTTTTAGAGCCATCTGAGGTCATTTGCAGGTGATTTTGCTTCAGGGAATCTTTTAGGGCCACCAGGGCCATTTCAGTGCTTGAGCTGTTTGGAGGCTATGTGCATCCATTTTTGGTGATTCAAAAGCCTATGTCTGCTATTTTCGACCTTCTGAGTCTGATGACAGAGGTTTCAGAACCATTTGAGGTCATCTTCACCTCGAAATTCTCCATGCAAGATTAAGGGACCACCAGGGCCATTTGGGGAAAGTACTGTATAAGGTACATTTTCACTGTTTAGTGTTTGGGAAAGAGCATGTTCAACAAATTCCTATATTCTGATTCTGTATTTACAGTCATATTTGTCTTTCAAGACACTCATATTCTTGTATTAGCCTTTGTAGCATTTTTAATACAAGAGGACAAGCCTAGTTTGAAAGGCTTGGTCCAGCAGATGTAGCCCAAAGGGGGTGAACTGCTTTATCATCTTGGTATTGCTGTGATTTGATGTGTTATTTATGCATTTTATATTGCTGAACATTGGTTTATAACACCTATTTAATCACTTAAAAGAACCTTTCTCCTCACATGAACATTGACAAGAAGAGGCAAGAACCTTACACATAAACAAGTTGCACATTTTTAAGCCATGAAGCAAGTGTATGTCAAAGACTTCTAAGTGTTTACTTCGTTATTTCTTTAGGCAGAGCCTGTAGAGGGCCAGGTAGCCTCTGGAACTCATCCTCTCTTTAGAGGTGACATGTCCGGTGAATGCCCCTACAGTCTATCTCTGTATAAGAAATAAGAAGTTTTCACCTTTTCAGAGGTCACTTGGAGTGTATAACTCACTTTTGAAATTATGGGAAATGGATACCTTGCACCCTTAAACAAGTACATTCCATTTTCAGATCAGGCATAAACCCAAGTGGCCTTCACCATTTGAGGAGGCCTCTCACTTGCGCGAGAAGAATGGTCGGCCAGAGCATTAAGACCCTAGCCTTAATGGCCATAGCTACCATTTTCGCCCTTATCAGCAGTCTCGGTGGCTTTGGGATGATTCGAAAGGTTGCAGAGCTGAATGGGGACAACTTCGCAGTGGGAAATCTGGCAATAGCTATAGTTCTAAGCATGCCACGAGAAAGGGGGCAGCCTCGCAGAGGCGCAGGGTGGTACGCGGCCGACTCACGACGGAAGAGGCAAAAGAAGTTTGAGAGAGCACTGTCTCTAGCCAAGAGAAGGAGACCCAGGAAGTCCAGAGGAACAAGGACGCCTCCCATGGCATATGTCGAGGAGATTCCTTCGGAGGAATCCCTCCAGAATTTCTCAGAGAGCCTCCTTTTCACGGTTCCGGACAATTGGAATCCCCTCGCTTGTTTTGGAGCAGATTCCATGACCCCTAGTCCAAGAGATGAATAGGGTCCCAGCGAGACTCCAGTTGAGGAATTTACACCTCGCTTTGTAGAGGAAGAGATGCAGAG
>SNQJ01S0030511.1:132515-154497 GCA_010110895.2 Picea sitchensis | reverse complement strand
AAGGTGGAGGGGGCATTACACAGGCCAAAGGGCACAAACAAGAACTCATAGTGAACCTCATGAGTTCTAAATGTAGTCTTGGGAATGTTTTCTTCTTTCATACGTATCTAGTTGTAGCTAGAACGAAGATCAATTTTATTAAAGTACTGAGCACCACTCAATTCATCCAAGAGATCATCAATGACAGGAACAAGAAACTTGTCTTTTATGGTGAGTTTATTGAGGGCATGAAATTTAGGACACATTCACCAAGTACCTTCTTTCTTGAGTACCATGAACATAGGAGAAGAATAGGGGATGGTACTAGGGAGGATAACGCCCGCTTGGAGCAAATTTTGCTTGATTTTCTCAATTAAATTATTCTGGGAAAATGGATGATGCTAAGGGAACAAAATTAGGAGGGAGACTGTCAGGAATAAGGGGAATGGAATGATCATGAAAAATAATGGAAGGGGGAAGTCCCCGAGGAGTGGAAAAAATAGCTTGGTGTTTGGAGATGATAGATTGGAGGTCAGGATGCACTGAGGGTGTCTCAACTACTTGAATTAAATGGAGTTGGGAAATAATACATGGATGTCATTTCTTGAGAAGATTTTCCATTCGATAGGAACTGATGATCTTAGGAGAACTTGTTGTGAGTCCTTGGAATTGATATTTTTGTCCCTCATGGTGGAATTTCATGGTTAATGAATTAAAATCCATGAGAATGGGGCCCATAGTGCATAACCATTCAACACTAGCACAATGTCACAACCGACCATGTCGATGGGAAACATATGAGATTTCAGGTGGTACTTGTTATCCACATTTTTGGTTATCGAGATGATATTATGATTATGTCATGATAATGGAAGATCAAACTCTTCATTAATAACTTTTTCCTGAAGAAGGTTACACTTGTCATTTTCTCAAAAATCATATTTTTAAAATGATCCAGTACATATATACTCACCTACGCGAAAATCCTTCATTTCCTTGTTGCATTCAGCAGTATTTGAACTTTCCACCTTTGTGTCAATGGTTAGGGTCTGGACTACAACATGTTTCTAAAGGAAGAAATGAATAGAAGTTCGATCCTTCTAGAAGGAATCTTCTAGAAGGGTGAGTTCAGGATTGAATGGTTGGCAAAATGGAAGCTTTCCGGATATCTTGGGATCATTCCTTATCTAGTAACTAATCAATCTTCTCCTATATGTTGAGGGAGATTACTTATGGAAATGGTTAAGGTTAAGAACAAGGAAGAAACAAGCTAGCTAGAGATTGATTGGAGAACTTGTGCAAAACTGTATGAAGGATTGAAGCTACAACAACAGAGACAACAAGTAATCATACGTGGTTGAACTTCTTCATGCATGAGCAGAGATGTGTGTGTCAGGAGCTAGGAGCCATGAGAAAGGAGATCTACGACATCAAGGGCTCGGGTTGTATATTTCTCTTTCAGTTAAATGCAATACATGAATATGTCCCTTTCCCATAATGATGATGTCATCTTATTACATGATTCCTTGATCACATGTATAGACTAGGTATTGAATAATATTAATGCCTTTCTTTGTGATTGGTTTTGTGTTATTGTGATTGGAATGACACAAGAGCATTGGAGCAGAGCAAGGAACAAAAAAGATTAGAGGAGATCTTTCATAAGGTATGTCCACCACCATTTCTCTTAGTTCATTCGATATCTAGATCTAGGGAAAGTGCAGTATTCTGTCACGGTTTGTTCAAGATCCAAGTGGATCTAGGGAGATTAATTTATGTATGCATTCACCAATTTAACCATAAAACAGAGTGTGACTCAGCGGGGAGAAACACTTTGTCTTTGGTTTCTTGAACTTTACGTGGCCATTTTCTCTTGTTGCCTTTTTCTCGTGATTTGTAAACTTCTGAGTCCTCGAGTTACCCTGAGGCACCTTCTGGGTTACAAACCAATTTAGATTTTGTGATTTTGAAATTTTTCTTAACTTCGAGAGATTCCCTTTTATGCTAATTGATAACTGCGAGAATCGATGGTCCCTTGGTATATAATCAGTCTTGGAGGTTAGATGCATAATTAGACGGTAATTTATTTGCCTTGTGTCCAAGGCTTACTGCTTGGTGATTTTGAAATTTTGAACTCAAGTTTGACTGTGTAGGGAAGGTTGATTTAGAAGTCTTTTTGACATTTTGTTTCACTGGTTTACATATCTTTTTGCTTCATTTGCTTCTTGTTGGATCTGATCTAGGGTTTTAAGCTTGTTCTTGCTTTGATCACTTGACTTTCATCCTTTAGCCTTTATTGGCATTTTCTTCTCTCTGATTACTAGGGGTTGAATGTGTTGTATTGGTTGAAGATCGGTGATTGATTGAGAAAGTTAAAGAGTTTGGTGTTTCTTAGTTGATTATTGTTTTGAAAGGGCAATTTTCATTTGCATTAGAAACTCCTTGGTTTGCTTTGTGTTTTACTATCATTGAAAGTTTTGGTTGGAGTTTTCATTGATTGTTTTAGTATTAACGTTTGATTTTCTTTCTTTGTTATGAGTTCTTCTTGGAAAGTGAACCTTTGTTTTCTTTCAAGTATTGTTTTGCTTTTTGTTGCGAACATTGAAAAATCAAACTTGTTAAATTTTAGAACATTGAAGTTTTGAAGAAGACAAAAGAAGACAATTAGAAATGATTCATTGATGCATGATTATTTGTATTGGTCTTTAAAAGGAATTGAGAGTTGCATTTGCATTAACATAATTACGTTTGATTTGGAAATCATCCTCTATCTCTCCCATAACTAGGATACATTGAATGAAACAAATTACATTTCTTCATATCCTTGCATTCTTTGGGTCAGTCACTGTGAGTTTCCCTTCCGTTGCACGTGGTAAAACAACTTGACCATTTAAAGCCAGTAATATCAAAATTGGTTAGTAACTCTTTTCTAGGGATGCGTTTTCACCAACTTATATTTAGCTAGGCTAGTGCTTTTGGGTAGGAAGAAGACACTCTCAAAGCTCAAAACACCTGATAGTATCTTGAGAATAGAGTGTAAAATTCCATTGGTAGCATATTGTCACGAGGCCCTTCTAACACAAGGGTCCAACATTAGAATTAGCATTATTGAATTGTTGGCAGGGATACTAACCTGATCTGTTGACATCGATGTAGAGATTGCACATATGCACGGGGGTCTGGGGGTATACCCACAATTATGAGTGGAAACCTTTGGAGTTGATTTGGACTCGATACCACATATGCGTGTGGATCGGTGATATTTGTTTCAGTGATGCGGTATGCAATGAAGGCGTGGTAGCCTTTCTCTCTAGGTACTTACCAGGTGGCTGTGAAGGGAAAGTCTTCAGAGGCACTGGAATCGGCGTTGATAGGCTCCCTTTCGGGCTCCTTGGAGGGTATACCCACGATTATGTGGGAGCTTGCACGAGTAGAAGTGCATTTCGTAGGTCGTCAACATAGCTTTTCCACCGGCCCGCCCTTCTCGTCGTTGTTTGCGGCGTTGGATTTCATCAGGCTAATTGGCTTGAATTAAGAAGGTTTTGTTTGCTTGATGATTGCTTCTAGATTTTTGTTTACTAGGGTGTCTGTTGTTTTGTTTCGTAGTTGACCACTTAGGATTTTCGTTGGGGACTTTGTTACTTGTTTACAATTGCTCCTCCCGACATTACATAGGATGCAAGGTTTGTCCTCGCATGAACAGCCGGAAGTTTCCGAACCTTTGCACCCAACAACACCTGAGCGTACTCACGAGGACTCTCCTCGATCGGGTGAAATCCCTCTTGTGACTTTAACACCGTGGGCGTAAGTGGCGTCCAGTCGCACCACCTCCACGGTAGACCCTCGTCCTCTTGCGCAATTTGAGTTCACAATACTCCTACAGGATTATGGCTTTTACGTGATGAAGACCTACGGGCGATTTTTATATTTAAGTGTGATCTTCCTCCTCCTTAATCAATCGTGGGACCTTCTCACGGTGTAGTAGGCCAGGTCCTTCTTGGTCGAATTGATTTTCGGCCGAGTTTTGTTTGGTCCTGAATCTCCTGATTCTCCTGAGTCAGAAATTACGCCGACAACTACTACTTATCGTTTTATTTTACCCCTGAGATGGCTCATCTTGCAAACACTCTGAGTGTCCCAGAATTCCTACATACTGTACTATTAATACCCATAGAACTTCGGCGGTTAATCCAACTTTGCCCCCCCAGGTTACCATGCATTGAATCTTGCGTTGAATGTTCCACATCAACACCTCCACAAACTCCTGCGGGTTCTCATGGTGGTCCTCAGTTCCACAGACGTCTATTCACGGTTTTATCTGAGCCTCCCTCAGTTTCCCAGCAGCAGTATTAATCCTAGTGGTACTATATACCGGTAGATTGCACCTAATGTCAAATTCACATTTGAAGATTGGACTAAATTGTACGGTTACTTTTCGGTTATTATGGTGACTACGACCTCCGGTTGTACACAATTTCAGTTGGAAATGTCCTTTAATGGGGGGACCAAATTCGCCTTTAGGCCAAAATATCCCTCTTGCATTGGCTCGGTATTGGACTCAACTTATGCAAAATGTTCCTCAAAACCACGGGGGCAACAAACTATCCTACTCAAGATAGCAGGTATCTTAGGTGTGACTAATCCCTATTTGGGGTTCTGTTCAGTATACTCAACCCTAGGTCTCTGCTCAGACTCAGGTCAAAATCCTTGGGGTTATTACTCGATTATACCACCACAGGGGCAACCGGGATCTTCTCTCGCGGGAATAGGCCTCTGCCTCTTGGTCTGGAAGGGCTTCCACCCCAAAGTCACCCGTACCCTCAGGTCAGTCGGCAAGTGCCATTTCTTGCCACTTTAGATTTGACAGATTTGTCTAGGATTTTAGAGAGGGCGATCCTATTAGTCACTCTCCCCAATAGCCCGTTATTCCAGCCAAGCTTCCAACGGACATTCCAAAATTCGATGGGAGGTGGGAAGGGACAGAATAATCCGTCATGAATTTCCATTTTGTGGTGTTAAGTCTAACATGATGGAGAATCCATTGGGTGTGTCTTTCAGCGCCCGCGCCACAGTCTTTAGCTGCGGAGTGGTACGTTGAATTACCACGAGGTTTCTTTTCGATTTCAACACTCTTGCCATGGCCTTCCTCACACACTACCCGTTCTGGAATTCGTTATGATCACGAGGGGTGAGATTTTAACCTCAACTGAAACCATTTACTAGCACTCATATCTCCGGTGCATCCATGAGTGGCTGACCGGAGGCGATCTCGGTAAGCTTCGAGGCTTCGATGGGTTACTTGCCGAGTGGTTTACAAAATATTCTGTAAACAAAATTGGTAAAGGAACATTGCTAATGGGCGGTGTTGTCAGCGAAGGCTGGGCTATCAGTAGTGCTCAATATCTAGATCGTTTATTCGCAAACGGGCACTTTGTATGACCGCGCCTGAATTTACCTAGATCACGGTACTTCCGGTACTTCTACTACTCAGAGTTGCTTCCCATGCGGTGATGAATTGTGATGGGACTACTCATGCCATTCATTCGCGGAATATCAACTACAACCCCAAAGTCAAATTCTTCTAATGTTCAAAGTGATCCAACTCCTACTCCTTCCGTAGGGGTAAAACCCTCACGAAGTGAGCGGTTCAAACTACCGTACAGGTAGAATACCAAAGTAGGAGCGGGAGTGCAAAGGTAAGGAGGGTAAAACACTAATCCCAATGAGCAAATCAAACCTCCTGCTGTTGATGTAGGCAGGGATAAAGCAAACCAGCTTATCCCTTGCCTTATGTGTAATGATGATCACTATACAAAGGGAGTTATCCAGGGCGATGCGAGGGAAGTTCATAAGTTCCTTCAATCTACACCGAAACCTTCTACTCCGGTGTTTTGTCTCAACCTTTCAGTATGGCAGGCGGGCTTCATTAGTCATTCGCGAATAAAGCCCTCTACATCTACCCAATCCTACTTTTTAATGTGCACCGGTGATTCGAGGAAAGACAACGTTACGCACCACTCGAGCCAAAGACTATGCTATACAAAGAGAAGGTTGATGATACACCTCGTGATTTGGTATCTACCTCCCCACCGACTCCACCTACGGCCGGTCCTCTTCATCTCGAACCGAACCGCGATACAGGTTATCTGACCACCCCAAGGTGTCATTGAAATCAACATTCAATCCTCATGCGTGTGCTGCCTAGAACTACAATATTGTAGAATATCTTGTACAGGAGCCATTTTCATTGTTAGCATTCGCTGTCCTTCAAAGTTGTCCTTATCAATGGAAGGCATTGTTAAAAGCCATAGGTGGAATTGATCCTCTGGAATGAGAATTTAATGGTTTTGACTTGTGAGAACATATTCCCGGGTTACAGCACAACGCGACCGGCCTGAGTTGTTGTTGCGGAATAAGGCATTTTATTGGTTAGTTGTTGATAGAGTGCCTCTACACAGTATAGTAATCTTTTTTCTTGTTGGAGGCCATTGAAACACTCCCACCGTTAGCGAGTCACAAAACGCTGCGGAGCCTTGTTAGGCTCTGGTTTTAAAGCTTGATGGTGTTTTCTTGAGTGGATTTTACTTTTGTTACTACGGAAGGAATTAAAAGACCGTCCAAGTGGAAGGCGAAGTCTTTGATACTCCTCTTGGTTATAATCTTCTACTGCGAATTGAAGTGCGGTAGTGTCCACCCTTTCAGGTGTCCCTCTGATTTCCTCCACCAAGGTGGTCGCAGGTTGATCAACTGCTTTTCAATTACATTACCGATGCGGGCAGCGTGCCATTCATAGCAAACACCCACAACGAGATTTATGAAGAGCGTTGAATTCGGTCTTCCTAAAGATGCAGGTAATGGGTACTTTTCCCCATACCACTTTACGATATTTCAGTGTTTTGAAATACAACGTACTTAGTCTCTCTCATGAACTTCCTGTGTCTGCGACCCTTGGATAGTCCCCTATCTTGGAGATCATGTTTGTTTTGGCGACGTTATGTCGTTAAGTCAGATTGAGTCTGATTACCAAAGCCATTCAATCGACAGCCCCTCCCTACTTCTTCTTGTGAGGAGTTGTCTCGGATCCTTTTCATGTCGTCTTTACGACTGATGAAATGATCATGTCCATCTTAGATGACACCCCTTGGTACGATGGAAATCATTCCAGCACTACGGAACGGCGGACTCTTGAGAATTATCAGCGACTTCACCTCGAATTGACGTTGTTGTTATCTCCGCATTTCAATTCCTACGAGGGATGTGTTTTGTGAAGGAACACGAGGTAACATTCACCCTACGATACCCATAGATATTTCGGTAAAACCTGGGATAGTCGAGAGCGTTAATATTGGAGCTTTGTGTTCTCCAGAAGAAATTGTCACTTACACTTCCTTGTTTAAGGAATTTCATTGAAATATCTTTGGGTTATGAAGAGATGTAGGAGTATTGACCCATCTGTGTGGTGCATGAAGTTAGGAACGCACCAGGAGCCAAAGCCGGTCCAGGCAGTAGCCTCGAATCCTGTCCATCCACGTAAACCCGCGGCCATTAAACTTGAAGTTGAAAAAACTTCTAAAAGCCAGCTTTATTTACATGGTGGCGTGGAATGGGTTTCCTAACCGTCATAGATGGTAAAAGATTGGTAGTATTAGTTTGTGTTGATTGTGAGATATCAACAAAGCTTGTCCTAGGACAATTTTCCAACTCCTTTCGTCAACGGTCCGTCGATGATTATAAAGCGGTTGAAATATTTTCTCTCATGGATGGATTTTAGGCTATAATCAAATCAATATACATCTAAGGACCAACACAAAACAACTTTTTATTTGTCCTTGGGGTACTTTCTCCCTGCGGTAACTTCCTTCGGTCCTAAAAGAGCGGGTGCTTCACGTTCCAGCTATAATGTATGCTTTCCGCGATATCAAGCATATTGTTCAACCATATTTGAATGATTTTAGTAAATAAGGTCGCGATTTTCCTCGTTGTCGATTCTATCACATTAGCTTAAATCCGCGCCAAATGCTGTGCTTTTTCTGCGTAGAATCGAGGGAGAAGACTCCACCGGTTTTATTGTTTTGCGTCAAGGGATTCAGGTGGATCATTTAAAGGTCGAGGCGATTCTTAATCTCCCTCCTCCTTCTTCTTTGCGCCGGTTACAAAGTTTGCAAGGAAGCCAAAATTTCTTGATGCTTCATCGAATTATCTTTGAAATTACACCGGGGTTTCACCGTCTTCTAAAATACGAGTTTGTTTAGGATAAAGCTGCTAATGATGCCTTTGAGCCTTGAAGTTGTCCCTTACCAAAGCTCCTCTTATTTTCCTGGGACTATAATTGAATTACTTTCTTTATTTAGCTGCGTCCAGAGAATACTATCGGCATGGTTCTCGTTCAAAAGGATGAATGATGTCCACGATGAACATGTTATATATTATTTGAGTGAAGTTTAACTTCTCACCCGAATTAAATATCAACATGTTGAGAAGGTGGCAGCAGTTTAGCGGTTCAAGCGGGTCCAGCGTTTAAGATCATTACATTCGCGGGGAAAGGCTACGGTGGTTTCCCACATTGTAACCCATGCAACATATATTGACTTCTCAATTGCTGGGGGGCAAGTACTCAAATTAGTTGTTATTCTCGGGGTGATTTGGAATTTGATCGTACCACATCGAAGAAGTCTCTAGTTTTCGAGGAGTTAATTTGTGACTTTCCCACACTGCAACGGAAAAAAGCAGCAGTTGATTCGTTGGGCGAGTCCCTTTTCCTTATTAATACCAGTGATATTTGGTGTGGAGATATCATTATATATCTCCAAACTCAGAGCTTTCGACTGCTGTCTAGTCTTAGAACGGCGTCGTTAATAAAGCTATCAAACCGCAGTAATTATATTATTCTCGGTATAACATAAAACCGGTGTTATTTCAATGTTTGGTTGTTTTAACCTTTGAAGAAGCCAGAAGCTTTAAATGGTGCCGCTTTCGGGAGTATGTGGCGGTCATATGTTTGGGTATGCTCTTGCTCGAGGGAAGATCTTATGTCGCGAGGGATACTTTTTATTTCGTTGTTAAAGATTGCATTACTGTTGTTAAGAAGTGTCATGCATGCCATACCTATAATTAGAAGATTCGGTCACATCAAGCTCCCCTTCCCACAGCCAGTCTGATGGAGTCCCTTTAAGCTAAATGGGGCATTGACTTCAATACATGTAACCCTCACTCAGCCAGGGGCATGGAACATTATTAGCCAGGCATTGATTATTTTACTAAGTGGGCGAGGCGAATCACCGGGCATTGATAATGCGGGAAGCGCAACGCTTTTACGTTTCAACCACATGTCATCACTCGTTTTGGTGTTCCTCGGCTATCGTCACCGATCACGGTAGTCATTTTAGGAAAAAATAATATGATGTCTGAACTTCTGAAGTTAGACGCCGATGAAGTAAGCTCAACTCCCTATTATCCACAAACTAATGGCGGGTTGAAGCCATTAACAAAGTTCTTATCACTATGATTCGACCGGATGATAGGAATACATAAAACGAGCTGGCACCTGATGTTATTTTCGGCATTATTGAGCGTGTGGATTATCTGATAGAGTACATATGAGATTCACACACCTTTAGATTAGTTTATGGCATGGAAGCCATTCTACCTATAGAATCCGAAATTCCATCTTTGAAATTAACCATAGAACTCTTACCCAATGCATACATAGAAGGCGCTATTGCCATTTAATGCGATTAGATGGGGATTTCGTAGGTGATGCTACTTTAATGTCGAAGCCCGGAAAAGCGTTTGAGTTTGTTGAAAAACATAATTAAACCACCAGTGTCTTCTCTAAAGGATACTTGGTGTTTCTTTATGAACAAAATAAAGATGTCTTAGGAGATGGAAAATTCAAACCAATGTGGCATGGACCTTACATTTGTTAGCAAGTTTTAATGAGGGGCATATGAGCTAGTGGATTATGATGGGGTACCTTTAATATGAACCAGAAATGGGTTATTATAAATCATCTGTATGAGTCATTTTATTGGATGAAATTATTTGTATGTATCCTCTTGCGAGTGTATTGATTAATTTTAGCTTTGGTTTGATTATTTGGTCTCTACCATACGATTACGTTGTGTTCGATTGTCCGGATGTCCAAGAGTATTAGCTACCTTATATATTAGCCGCCCATTTGTGCTAAGCAAGTAGTATAGAATCTAGCTTCCGGTACTTGGGCTATCCGCTGGCCAAGCGAGCTTATCTTTCACGAGGTGTATGTCTTGGTGAGGAAGCAACCAACAACATTCGCAGTATAGCATGCATTGATTGAGTTATTGGTTGATGCTATCTCTCTTGGAATCGTCGTTTGGTTGTGCGACTTTCGCGTTAGTAGTTCCCCTCATGGTTAAAGTAATGTTAATTCAATCCAAGTCCACAATATTAAAAAAAGGTATATTCTTGGATTAAGCCTCTTGGAAAAACATTTTGATTATATCGAATATCCACACATTAGAGAGATCTTAATACGATGTGGATCGTTAGCTAATTATGTATTAGACATGCATTTGAACAATTTATAAATCAAACACATGTACCTGAAGTGTAAAGAGTAAGCTGGTAGAACTCATGTATATATAACGATCCAAGTTTGTTTGTTACAAAATGTGTCAAGACCAAAATGATCAAAAATGGAAGCTCATATCTTCTACAAAACGATATCATGAAATCAATGATGTTCAAGATAGCATACTAAACCACAGCTTTACTCACCAGACAAAAAGCGATCCATAGAGGCAGATACTCCCACGGTATGATGTTGATCATGTTGTGGGATCTCTTCGAGAGGCATATCTGGAACATCATGCATCAAGCCCACTAAATTTTGCTCCACGGTGGGTAAGTAGTCCTCGGCTATCTTTGGGGATTGGAACCTGCTTCTCCTGCATACGGTGAACATGAACTCCCGGAGGTCACGTAGCAGGCTCCAACATCTGTGTTATCAATACATTTGGGTGTTAGTCTTCGACCGAAGTTACAAAATAAAACATTTAATATGATGAAAATACAAAACATCTTAAAATTAAAAGTTGGTGACCTTCTTACCAATGTCTCCCCATTGTGTATCTTCAGGAAGAATGAGGTCAGGATCACCTCAAAAAAATCCAAGCCAGCGTACGCAAAATCCTCAACCATCACAACCTGAACCTGGAGCCAATCGAAGAAACGATGGTCATATCTGACAATCAGTCCTACCACATGCCTAGCCATAAGCTGGCACCAACAGAGCATCCGTGGATCCCTGGGACACAGAAAGCGCCACTCAGCCTGAAGCCTAAACACCGAGACCCTCTCGCAGAAGAAGGATACTAACGGTGATCCATAACTTAATTGCTTGGGTCTTCGCTGCTTTCCGATTGTTTCTTGAGACTTCGTGGCAATGCATCGATGAGTTGAAAACGGAATCTCCGGCCTTCGAGGCATATTTAGTAGCTCACGTAGAGCCATATGGGGAGAAACGCATACCGAGCAGGCTATGGTCAGCGGGGATGAATACGAAGAGTGATGTCGGTCACTCCCCAGATAGTTACTTTCCCTTTTCGTCTTTCTGCCTCCAGCACTCAGTATTCTCTACAGTACTCACTCATCTGTCTACCGCCTCTGTGACTATTGGTCAAGCTGACATATGAACCCTTTCTTGATAATCTGGTCAGAAAGTAGATATCTTCGGTATCAATAGTCAATGTATGCATACTCACATGGAAAACTTGTTGGTCAGGATCCCACATTTGGATTAAAGTGTTCCAATAGGCGAACTTGGGCTCTCATGCGGGTATCCGGTATTTGGGAGACCCACCGGTTTCTTAAAATTTGCGATGAACTGCGGGTGATTTTTAGTGACATTATTTTCAATGCGCGTGCTCCGTTCTCTCCACTCAAGCACCATGGTATGACTATTAACTTGCACAATAACAATAAGAAGATAGTCAATATCTTGAATCTTGAGAAAAGAATTGATTTTTATGGCTAAGCGTTTTATCAAATTTTTGATTCCGCGCTTCCCGCAGGTGGATTTAACACACGGTGCGGACTTCCCGCTGGTTGAAATCTCACCTACGGGAATCTAAATTCTTGCAGGTCTTGAAAGGGTTGACTGCGAGAATCCTGTTTTGCGTGCAGGGTTTTAAAAAGTCCCTCACAACTTAATTTTTAACCATTCAAATCATAAAATAAACAATGGAAAGATAAAGAATTGAGCACTTACCTTTTGATCCAAGCGGTTTGTGATTTGATGCACCGAAGCTCCTGGAAGTTGACTTTGAAGATTGGTGGTGAAATGGTAATTTTTGCACGAATTGGTAATTGGGTAAAACAAATGGAGTGAAAATGGAATATAGCAATTTTGATTTTATTTACTTTTACTATTTGAAAAGTGGGTTTTCATTCTTTTATCATTATTTTGCCTATTTAACCCTAATTATTAATGAGAAAGTGAGTAAATGACTTGAAGGCCCCTACTTGAGGCGATTATGGATCCAAAAACTTTACGATATGGTGTGAAATTGTTTGTTTTTCCTATGGTTTTGACTTGAAACCAGGAGTGACTTTTATCAGTTCTAACACTTGTAAAAAACTTGACGAGATCGGCGTTGTTTTTATCTCTCTTTTTAGGAGCTCGTTAATGGTTCTACGAAAGAGACCCCCACGGAGTTGACTTCCAAGCCCTTTTCACGACTCTCTAAACATGAAAAGATTCTTGATTGATCTTGCTATTTCCAGCTCGTTAAAGTGTTTGAATTCACGTGTCCTCTCCAGAGGCGATAGTTTAACCCTTTTTCCGGTCTCGTTGGACTATTGCCTGAAAAGACGAGAGTTCTCTTTTAAAGTGTTTTTCAAGAAAACTCTATAATCATGAAAACCCCTGATTTTTCTATCTGGACTCGTTAAACAAACATTGAAAGGCACATATGGGGTGAACCCTCCTTCTTAGGGTTAAGTTAAAATACCAGGGGACTCGTCCAGGAAGGATGAGCTTATGATAACAAACGCATATGTGATCCTCTTCTGAAACTAGCGTGCAAAATAAAGAGGTACTTGCCAGCAATGGTGGGGGAAAAATTTGGGAAGGGATATGTTTGAATGTTGTTGGCGGTGGGAATTAATGGCTCTTGAACATGACACTATTCATCATCGAAGCAGGTTTGGTAATTCCATTTGTCTCTCATTGATTTGATTACAAGGTCTTTCCATGTGTCATTTTGGATTCAATGCTGCCAAATCATTGAATTAGAGTAATAGATCCATATGTTCAAGAGCTATCCATTTTGAAACCTCTATTGGAGTTAAATACATCTGGGTTATCTTCCATTTTGAATTAGAGGCCTTCCACCATTGTCCAAGGAGATCCAATTGTAAGCATACCTACATTTCACTTTCCAAACTCATTGCTGTTTAGGTGTCCTTTGATGGGGGATACATCAAAGACCCTCACATTGTGAGTCTTGTTTCGTCGACATCGACACATTATCAGGGTTGAGACTTAGAAATTATTGATTACCTTGGAACTTGCATGCCTCAATGGCAAGTTTCTAGAAAACGTGATGGGGTTTACATCATTGACCTACGATGAAAGATTAGATGATTGTTTGACATCAATTCATTTATTCGCAATTGATGGATTGTACTATAATTTACCTTAGGAGTCATTGGCATCAATGATGATTTCCCTACGCACTTGATAACGGTATACATCAATGTGCAGTAATCAAAATTGGTTTTCTATGTTAAACTTTGACACGTATAATCACATGGTGGGATTAGGTACTTTTAGTGATAAAGGTTAGAACCACGGATATTATCTTTCGCGATTCCACTATATTGCGATGGAGTATGTATTTTTCGCGACACATAGATCCTTGTGTATGTTTCCGTGTCTATATCGTCTTAAGCGAAAATTTGTCGCACGGATCCACGGTGTATTCAGGTAAGGCTGTGTTTTATTATGACTGCATGGATCCACGGTGTATGATTGGTGGCCATGACCTTTGTTTATGATGTCATCAGTCCATGATCTAAGTATGGGAATACCTACCACCGGAATTGATATATGATTTCCTAGCGATGCTTGGATGTTTGCGGGTCTACGAGTAAGATGTGCTCTTGGTTCTTGACACACCGCGACTTACAAAGTCTATTGACTATCCCTGGTTCCACTCGGACTTTGGGGAATTATGTTATACACATTTTGGTTATCGAGATGATATTATGAAATTATGTCACATGATAATGGAAGATCAAACTCTTCATTAAGAACTTTTTCCGAAGAAGGTTACACTTGTCATTTTCTCAAAATCATATTTTGAAAATAGTCCACATACTGCATATATACTCACCTGCGAAAACCCTTAATTTTCATGTTTGCATTAAGCGTGGCTAGAACTTTCCTCTTATTAATGATAGTTAGAAGTGCGAGACATGTTTCTAAAGAAGGAAAAATGAATAAGTTCGATCAACCGAGAGGAATCTTCTAGAAAAGGGTGGGATTCAGGATTCGAATTGTTGGAAAAATACTGACTTTCCAGGTATATTGGGATCATTCCCTATCAAGTAACTAATCAATCTTCTCCTATATATTGAGAGATTACTTATGGAAATGGTTAAAGTTAAGAACAAGAAGAAGCAAACTAGCTAGAGATTGATTGGAGAACTTAGAAAGGCGTATGGAGGATAGAAACTCACGTGACAAGAGACAACAAGTAATCATAGGTAGTTCAGACTTCTTTGTACCTTGAGCAGAATATTATTGATGGCTTCGAGCTAGAACCATTGAAAGGAGATCTCGACATCAAGACTCAGGTTGCCGCTATTTCTCTTTCATTTAATGCGATACATGAATATGTCCCTTTCCCATAATATTGATGTCATCTTATTACATGATTCCTTGATCACATGTATAGACTAGGTATTGAATATATTAATGCCTTTCTTGTGATTGGTTTGAATATATTAATGCCTTTGCTGTGATTGGTTTGTGTTGTTGTGATTGGAACGACACAAGAGCATCGGAGTAGAGCAAGGAGCAACAGATATTAAAGGAGAGCGTTCATAAGGTATGTCCACCATCCATTTCTCTTAGTTCATTCGATATCTAGATCTAGGGAAAGAGTAGTATTCTGTCACGTTTTGTTCCAGATCCAGGTGGATCTGGGGAGATTGGTCTGTGTTCGCACTCACGAATTTATCCATAAACAGTACTGTCCAATTTAAATATGTAAACTTTCACAACTCCCACCACATTTCATGAGCTCACCTTTGGCTATCATGATTTGAAAATTGTTGATGACACAAATATAGAATTCTGTTTCTTGGAAAATGCAGTGGTTAATAAAATTATGGGTGCTTCCACTTTCAACAAGGATGATGAATTTCTTATGCTTAATATAGCCAATGAGCTTGAGAGTTTGTGGATCAGAGAAGACAATAAGGGAATGTAATGAAATCAAGGGGTCAACTCCGGGTGGGTTAGTGAGATCCATAGTATTATCTAGAAGGGGTAGCTCTTCAACTAGGGGAACTACAACTTCTTCTTCAACAACATCCTTTGAAATGGACATAAAAAGTTTTTGTTCATTAAACTTGTGCCCGGAAAACTATTTTTCATCACAATTATAGAAAAGAACCTTGAGTTGGAACTCAATCATTTCAACTCAAGTTAATTTCTAGATCATGAGGGGAGTGGCAAGGAGGGAAGGACTTGTGGGGTGAGGGTGAGGAGAAAAAGAGGGTTTTTTGTTCGGGGAAAAAACAACTTTTTGGGATTTTTTGGCACGTTTAGTAGCTTTCAATCAAGTCCTAGGGAGAGCCATGAGGACCTGCAATAATATTTCATCCTTTAGGCCATTGATAAATCATTCTTGGAAGAACGCAACTATCATTCTCAAACGCATTTATAAAGTCTTTCACTATGCTTGGCTATTTCAACTTGGTCAAACGTCCTAAATAGTGGGTGTGAGTTTTAAAGAAATCATAGAGATCTACAACAAATTGGGTCCATGCAATATACCCCTGGCGTGCATGTTTACGCCATTTCAACCATTGCCAACATTCAGGATCTAGATAGAGAACAACATAACTAATTTTGGCCAACTCATCGATAATTCCATGCAGATAGAAATAATGCTCCAGTTGAGTGACCCAACCTGTGGGGTCGGAGCCATAAAATTTATTGACCTTAGCTCATGGAAGACGGGGGTCATGATAAAATGAGTTGGATTGAAAAATCATATAATGGGATGAACCAATACCATCTAAGTGGGATGATTGGTCTGAGGTGGAAGGGCATTAGGGGAGGTTCAACAACTGGTTGACAATAGACTGAAGGGTGGAAACGTATTCCATGAATTTGGCATCCATGGTGTCAAATTGTTGTTGGACTTAGGTCTCTAATTTTTCAATACGGGAATTGACGAAAGCAATCTCATAAGTCACTTGGTGGAGGGACTCCTTGCTCTAAGTGATGGAAGCTTGCAGGTCTTGTTTGCGAGTGGTAGAAATTTGGATATGAGGGGTTCATGTAAGGGAAATGGATGGGTGGGAACACAAAAAAGGACTTCTAAGTGATATGTATCAAGATGATTAGGGAGAAAATAAGAATATAATGGGAGAGGTTGCAAATAGGGGCACCAAGAAGGGGGTCGGGTCCACTAAAAAAAGGATTGAAAATGAAAGGTACCACTATGATCAGGTCAAGGAAAGGAATCCAATGGGATAGGTCCTAAATAAGGGTGCCAATGAGGTGACCCTTTGTTTTTTACTCATGCAGAGTTATACTCCGATTTGAATAATACTGCAATGGAGAAATGGCCAAATTTTTAACAGAAAGAAATGTGTAGGAATTTTGCAACCTGAATGTAGGAGGCAAGGTTGCATGAAAATAGATCTTGTTTGTTCCTTTTTTTCTATGTTTTCATCCCAAGGGTTAGGGTGTTTAGGTTTTCTACAGAAAGGGGTTTCCTTATGCTATAGCTCTTTGATATACATGCGGGATTGAATAGTAGTACTCATCCCAATATCAACTAAGGAGGCTAGACCATACCTTTAGCTGTACTACTTGATCACCCAACAACTAGAGACTATCTTCCCGAGAGGTATTCTCAATGACACTATAACAATTAGGAGATTGGTCAGTGTATCTATGGAGGGCTTCAAGATATCTAGGTTAATCTGTATACAAGTCTTGTCTCATGCACTACCACTCAAATGGGTACCAACAAAGGGTTACAAGGGTGGAAAACAATGTGTGCTTGAGTACCACTTGTATTTCCTATGTGTATGCTTCCCCGACCATGGTTTTATGTGCTGAAGGATAGATCTTTGTAGCTTTAATTCATCGGAATATGTCTCTACCCTGCAAAAATTAACCCACAATTTTCTGCCAAGGAAAGTTCTCTGATACCACTTGTAAAGTACCAGATCTATTATATTAGCAAAGAAATAGAAATACTATAGAAAATGATAGTGGAACGACATATAATATGAAACCACAACACCAAAATAATACCTTTATTGATAGGAAACAACATACACTTTCCTCTTCGAGGGGGAAACCTCCAATAAAGCAACACTCTATTACAATAATTCTCAAAAAAAACTTCTCATGCCTCCTACTCTTATTTATACTAATTCTATCTTCTAAAGAACCTTCTATCATAATATTTTTCTAAAAGAAGAAGCTTCTATTAGGTATTCTTACATTGAATTGTTCTCATTTATTAAATAGTCTTTATAAACTAATGTCGACCTTTATTACATGGAAACTATATTATTCTACCTACATGAGGGGTTAGGGAGGTTAGGTCCCTAACATAATACATGCACATAAAGTTTCATCAAGTCATCTGCAATTCCATTCAAGGAAAAGTAATTGTTTATTGGAGAAATATCACAAGTATGGTAAGTATATATCCCTAGGACCTGCTTATTAATCCTATATAGAGAGTGGGCCTAGTCTTCTATGGATTTCCTAGACTCAAGAAAATGGATTCACAATTAACCTAAGGAATGGTAGAGATAGAATACTTTTAACTGTAGGTTTTCATTCATATATCCCTACTGATACATATATGAATTTCTAGCTCCAATATCCATAACTTGCTTCTTGCACACAAAAGACAAACAATTCCTTTCTATCTCTATGTTAGCACTGGAAAATTACACTTTAACTGCTAAAGTGCAAGCTCAGTACCCATCAATAGGTTTGTAAGGTAAGTTTTAAGATAAAGTGTCAAATGGATAAAACTCAACCCGACAATGTAAATCACAAAACATTCTAGATAAGATGTATCAACAAAAGAGGTCTTGTATAACTTTGATCAGGGTTTTAAAGAGTAATGTGGATAGAAGGAAGACTTTAGTGATAAATATGAATTAAGTCTACTATTAGCATCATGCATTACTAGTAGACCATTGAAGGAAAATATTTAGACGCAAGAACTTATTTAATCAAATCTTAAGCTTTGAGAATAGTTATAACAACATCAAAATCAAACCTCTATTGTAATACAAATATAAAATATCAATTGAAGCATTCAATGTCAGTAAATTTCAGAGTAAGAGAGAAACAAGATGGAAGGAAAGAAACTGACTTCTATTAGACAAAAATTCATCAAGTCTGATACATAAAATATAGAGTTGGCTCTGTTACATCAATACATCACAAAAAGAGTCTTACATTAACCATACAAAACTTTACAATGAATTATAATTCCCCTCTTATAGCCTAGGATATGAATGAAAATTGTACAATTCAAAATCTATCCTTTAGCATAGGATTCCCACATCATGAAGCTAGGGTCACTAGAACTGTTCAACACAAATAACTGACTGCTAAAAACTAGGCTTAATGCTAGTAACTACACTAACATCTTTAATAGGCTTGATGATGTGTCCCTTGAGAACATATTATTCTTTTCAGGTGTCCCTCCAAATGTAAACTAACCTCTAATAAGTTGTCCCATACTCTTCTATCCATCTGGAAATCATCCTCTTGAAACCTCCAAAACATAAGTTCACAACATATTTTGTAGAGACAACTGTTGTTCGACAACACAGGTGTTCCAAAAGAGGACGAACACCTTCAGTAACCACTCACATAACCAGATCAAAGATCAACACACTGATGTTTTCACATGGTAAAACTTCTATGGGGAAACATCCACGAACCCAGCCAACGCGACCACTTGGAGTAGTTTATTAATGCAAAGAAAAAGATTACAGAGAGATTTTACAAGAGAGTTTCACACAATCGATCATTGACAAATAACCCTCCATGCTCTTTAAATAGAGATCATGGACCAATCAGGTGTTAAGCTATGGATCAATGGCCATTAATATCGAGGATAGTATGAAGCATCAAATCACTCTATGTCAGGAACATATCGCGACCGTTGGATTTCCTAACTACAAATGCATACTAAAGAAACACACTAGAAAACACACTTTTACCTAATGGCACAATAGACGAAGTAGATCTTACTAACTCCAAAGTGTCTAAATATTCTAACATCCCCCATTAAGAACAACTTGGGATAGGATTAAAGGATTTACAATAGTGACACAATAGGAGAAGGAAGGAAGCATTATAGATTATCCCCCCTTAATGACAACTTCCTGAACTCCTAACATAGATCGAAGTTTGGAAAACTTTGCTTCTGTAAGAGACTTTGTGAAAATGTGTGCAACTTGATCTTATGTAGGGAAAAAGAGCACTTCAATAACTTGATCATGAATGAGCTTTCTGATGAAGTGAATGTGTATCTCGATGTGTTTTCTACGCTGATGTTGAACTGAGTCTTTGGTGATCTTGATGGAACTCTAATTGTCACACCAAAGGCTGGTCAGATGTTGGTGCTGGAATCTAAACTTTGAAAAGATTTGTCGAAGCCATAGGGCTTCCTGACTTGCATTTACCACTGCTCAGTACTCTACTTCTGCTGAAGAAAGTGAAATAGCCTGTTTTTTCTTACAGGCCCAAGTGACAGGTCCTGGACCAGGGTTGAAAACATAACCTGCAGTAGACTATCGATCATCAGGGTCGCCGTCCCAATCTGAATCAGTGAAACCAACCAATAAAGGAGTCGCCCCTGAACTGTAATGTATCCCGAACTGAAATGTACCACAAACATAGAGAATTATCCTTTTAGCTACTTCCAATGGCTTTCATGGGGTGTTTGCATATATCGGGTAACAAGACCAACAACAAAGGAAAGATCAAGATGAGTATGAGCCAAGTATAAGAGGCTACCAACTATCTGACTGTATAGGGTGGCATCAACTTTAGGAGAAGTACAGGTGGCAGAAAGATTGACTCTAGACTAGAAGGGAGAAGAGGTTGGTTTACAATAGTCCATGTGAAAATGACAAAGAAGGTCACAAGCATACTTAGACTAGGAAAGCAAAATTCCTTCATTGGTTTGCAAAACTTGGAGGCTAAGGAAATAGTGCAAAAAATCTAAGTCTGTCATTTCAAATTTCTTCTTGAGGATGGTTTTCACATGGTTTAAAAGTTTTGAGTCACTACCAGTAAGGATAAGGTCATCAACATAAAGGACACAGATTATGAGATGGCTTCCTACTTTCTTGGTATAGACATTAGGATTAGAATGACATCTAGAGAATCGAGTGGCAATAAGAAAGCTATCCATTTTGGCATACCAAGCTCGGGGAGCTTGCTTGAGACCATAAAGAGATTTCTTGAGGTGACAAACAAGGCTAGAGTCATTCTGGACATATCCAGGAGGTTGTTCCATGTAGATTTATTCTTGCAAATATCCATGCAAGAAGGTGGATTTAACATCCATTTGATGGACCTCCCATTTATGTGAGGTAACAAGGGCAAGAACAAGGTGGATGGAATTCATTTTTTCTACAGGGGAAAAGGTTTCATTATATTCAATTCCTTCAACTTGGGAAAATCCTTTAGCAACTAACCAAGCCTTGTGTCTTTCAACACTTCCATCTGATGCACACTTAGTTCTGTAGACCCATTTGAATATAACAAGTTTTCTTCCTTTTGGAAGAGGTACAAGATCCCAAGTATCATTTTCCATTAAAGAACAATACTCTTCATTCATTGTTGTATCCCAATATGGGTGACCTGAAGCTTCTGCAAATGTCTCTGGATCATGAGTTTCTGAAACTTGAGCCAAAAGAGAAGAGTCTCGCTGGAACTGTGAACGTGTCCGACGCTAATTTGAAGGATCATCGACAATATCACCAACTGCTTCTCGTGTTGAACAAACCCATCTAGGAAGCGATGGAGCTGGTGCTGGTTCAGGTTCAAAGGACTCATATGGAGGAGGGTGAGCAGGTGGAGGTGGATTTTCATCCTCACTGTTATCATCTGAAGAAGAAACCAGATTATAAGAAGGCATAAACGCTGAAGATGGATCGTAGTCCGAAGAAGGAACAATCGCTGAATTAGTCTCATAGGCCAAGATATTTTCATCAAATTTAACATCTCTTCTAATAATAATTTCATTACAATGTGATTGAAGAAGTCCGTAACCTTTGACATCTTCAGAATAACCAACAAATATACACTTCTCACTTTTAGGCTGCAATGCTTTCCTTTTTTCATCAGGAATGTGAGCCCATGCTATACTGCCAAATACACAGAAGTGACTTACATCTGGTTTAATTTTAGTCCAAGCTTCTTCCGGTGTTATATTTTTAAGATACTTTGTGGGAGTGCGATTTACTATGTAATTTTCACAGTTGATGGCTTCCGCCCAATACTTTAGACTTAATCCCTTAGATTGGATCATACAATTGGCCATTTCTTTTAATGTGCATTTCTTTCTCTCAACAACACCATTTTGTTGTGGTGTATATGGAATAGTGTGTTGCATTTGGATTCCCTGTGTAGTGTAGTAGCTTGTAAAATTATTGTTCACATATTCGCCTCCATTATCTGTTCTTAACCTTTGAATTTGATGTCCATATTGCTTTTCTACAAGGGCCT
>SNQJ01S0030511.1:109489-132505 GCA_010110895.2 Picea sitchensis | reverse complement strand
GGAAAATAAAATGTGTTTGTTTATTCTCTTTCTTGAAAATATGAAGAAGAAGGGTCCCTCTTTTCCCTCTCCTTCATTGTACCCAATTGGCTCCAAGTTGCTCATCAGGAATGGTTGCAAGATCCCAAAATATCTTTCTTGATCGAGCAATTGCAAGCAAATTATCCAACCTCTCCCAGGTACTCTTGGCACAATAATGATCTTAGATACAAAGGCCATATCTATCTAAGAAAAAAATCACAACTTAAATCCAGGGTGCTTTCTAATCTTCATTCTTCAGCCACCGTTGGGTATTCAAGGTTTACCAAAACCCATGAAAGGGTCAAACATTTTTTTTTCTAGGATGGTATGAAACAAGAAATCCACACCTTTGGGGATGAATGTGGTGTATGTTAATGAAGCAAAGGAGAAACATTCAAATCCCCTGGCACACTCCAACCCCTTCCAATTACCCCTTATATTTGGTGGAATATCTATATGGATTTCATTGTGGACCTAGCTAAATCTAGCAACAAGACAGTCATCATGGTGGTGGTTGATCATCTTTCCAAATATGTGCATTTATGTTCTCTGCAACATCCCTTCACCACATCCATCGTGGCCTAAGTTTTCATGGATAATATCTTCAAATTTCATAGCATGCCTCATTCTAGTGTCTCTTACAGAGATCCCACGTTCACCAGCAATTTTTGGAAAGAAATGTTCAAGCTACAGGGAACCCAATTGCATCTTAGCATCACATATCATCCCCATACCGATGGCCAAACTAAAATTGTCAACAAGTGTTTGGAAACATATTTAAGGTCTTTTACATATGACTTTCATCATTAGTGGGATCAATGATTACCACTACCTAAATGGTGGTACAACACATCTTACCATACAACCACTTGCATGCCTCCTTTTGAAGTAGTATATGGAAAAAATCCACCATCACTTCTCTCATACATTCTAGGTGTATCTAAGGTTCAAGAGTTCGAAAAAAATTGTATAGTACGTGAGGCCATTCTTCGTACCCTCAAAGATAATTTGGTGATAGCTCAAAATCACATGAAGAAGAAATCCAATCAAGGTCATTCTAAATGTCAATTTGTTGAAGGGGAGAAAATGTTTCTTCATATGCAACTTTATAAGAAGACTTCACTCAAAGTTGAACATTGTCAAAAGATTACTCCCAAATTTTATGGTCCTTATTCCATTCTCAAGCATGTGGGGCTTGTTGCCTACTAGTTATCTTTGCCCAATGACTCTAAGATCCATGTTGTTTTTCATGTCTCATGATTAAAGAAGGTTATTGGAACTAAGTGAAAACACAAACTTGTATCCTTGAGTTGGATGAAGAAGGTTCCATTTGGTTGCATCCCCAAGCAGACTTGGACTAGCGTGAACGTCGTCTCCATCAGTGCACCATCTGGGAAGTGTTTGTTCAGTGGAAATATACAACTCCAAAAGATGCCACCTAGGAGCCTGCTACCATTCTGTAACAATTTCCTCATCTCAAGCCTTGAGGACAAGGTTGTTTTTAGGGGGGAGGGAATGTTAGGTACCTAACCTCCCTAACCCCTCATGTAGGTAGAATAATTTATTTTCCATGTAATAAAGGATAACATTAGTTTATAAGGTCTATTTAATAAATAAGAACAAGTCAATGTAAGAAGACCTAATAGAAGCTTCTTCTTCGAGAAATATCTTTCGCTATAAGGTTCTTTAGAAGATATAATTAGTATAAATAAGAGTAGGAAGCATGAGAAGTTTTGTCTTGAGAATTATTGTAATAGAGCTCTACTCTACTATTTCCTATCAATAAAGGTATTATTTTGGTGATTTGGTTTTATATACTGTGTCGTTTCATTGTTATTTTCTACATTATTTATTTTTCTCTCCTATTATAATAGATCTAGTACTTTGCATATAATATTTTGATCTCAAATGTTGGAGATGGTGGAAATGGAGTAATAAATCCCACAATGGTTATATTTCTTCAATGCAATTTGACTTATACCACTATGAATGCTTTAAAAAAACAATTGTTCTTTGGGATGAATGTCCAAGATTAAACAATATGGCACAATCGAAGATTCTGTATCCACCTTTGATAAGATATCCATCTACACTAGCATCATGACTGATACTTTTGGCAATTAATGATTCATTATTGGTTTGAAAGAATAGATTCATGCACAAGTCTTAATGTCTCATCCTACTTCTTGGTTGGAATATTCTTGAAGAGCTAGGGAAGCCCAATAGGTGATGAATGGTCAAATAAAAAACACCCCACTTATTCCCCATATCCATCCTACATTTCTACTCCACCAATCCTTCTCATTCCTCTCTACTTATTAATACCCACAAGTTAACCTGAGCTAAAATTCTGGAATGACAACTTAAAGGTATTTTCTACAAATGTGATGAGAAATATTTCCTGTGGCATAAATGTAAGGAGAAAAAACAATTTTGTCCATTTTAGAGGACGTGTCTAATGATGAAGTTGAATATATACCCTGAGAGGTTCTTCATCCATCCATTGAAGGCATTATCCTATCTGATCTACATGATGTTGACCATAGATATCCCTATATGAATGATTGGTATTTCTACTCCCCAAATTCTCAAAATTGATTAGCTACATCAAACATCTCAAATACATTGTATTACTTAATTGGACTATCACCCATAAGTTCTTTCATCAATGAGTACCCTAAGAAACCAAATGCTACATCCATTTTGTTAACAAATTCTAAATCATGATTGCTAATGGAGGTTCTAGGAAATGTGGTGGTCACTGTGAAAATGTGAGGCTCCAAATGGGTGAGAATTCTCTGAAAACACACATGTCTTCTATTGAAATCATTGGTTGTGACATGTCTTTGGTTTTTAATGGTTATGGACATTAGGTCCCATCACCATGGATTTATATGAGCTATACATTATTTTCTAGTAGGAGGGGAATAGCTACACTTTCAAAGGAATTATATTCATCTCTC
The DNA here is from genome assembly GCA_010110895.2 of Picea sitchensis. NCBI lineage: Eukaryota > Viridiplantae > Streptophyta > Pinopsida > Pinales > Pinaceae > Picea > Picea sitchensis. The sequence continues at coordinate 129,521 of SNQJ01S0030511.1, read as the reverse complement.
TAGAGATCATCAAATCCCACCACATGGAAAATATTCTTAATAAGGATCATTTAGGAATTATGGATTAATTCCATGCCATTCAATCCTTTGAGACACCTCCTCAACCCCTTCATTATGATATGTAGTTAGTCTTCGTGAAACACCAATCCATATTTGAATGTCCCCAAGGACTACTTCCCTCCTAAGGTGAGCATGATTATTCTACTTTTCCCATACTGATTATCCTCCCACAAATTTATGATTGTATTTCCATTTATTTTCCCAAAAAAATGAAATACAAACGACACTTCAGGAGTTGCTAGCCACTACTGTCATCCACCCTAGTACCAATATCCCTTCTTTTTCATCAATTATCATGGTCCTAAATAAAGAAGGAACTTGGGACATGTGTCATGACTTACAATCTTTGAAAAATATCATAGTCAAAGATAATTTTCCCATTCCAATCATTGACGAATTTTTGGATGAACTCAAGGGTGCTCATTTTTTCACCAAACTCAATCTCCTCTTGAGTTATCACCAAATTTTCATGAAAGAGATGGATATTCATTTAAAAACATTTCACACTCATGAAGGCCATTACTAGTTCTTGGTGATGCCCTTTGGCCTTTGTAATGCACCTTCCACCTTCTAGAACCTTATGAACAAAATATTTGAATCCTTTCTGTGTCATTTTATCCTTGTATTTATTTATGACAACATGATCTATAGTAAAAATTGGCAAGCCCATGTCACCCATGTGGATAAGGTATTACAACTACTTGTTGATCATAAAATTTCTCTTAAGTGGTCCAATTGTGTCTTTGGTGTATCTGAAGTGGAATGTGGGACATATTGTTGGCCATGATGGTTTGTGTGTGGATCCAAATAAAATTGAAGTGATGAAGGATTGGTCTTTCCCCAAAAATCTTAAATGTTTAAGAAGTTTTCTTGTTATTACTAGTTATTATAGAATGGTAATAAAGAACTATGGTAATATTGCAAATCCCTTCACAACCTTGTTCAAAATAAATTCTTTTGGTTGGAATGATACCACAAAATGGGTCTTCAAGAACTTAAATAATTTTGTGTATCACCCTAGTAATCAATCTTCTCCACTTCACTAAAAACCTTTTTCTTGGAATGTGGCACCTTGAATAAAGGCATTGAAGTGGTACTAATGCAAGAGGGATGACCATTGGATTTTACTAGAAAACAACTCTATGAGAGGCAGTTGGTAAAATCAACTTATGAAAATTATATGATGACTATATTTCATGTTATTTATACGAAGATCCATACCTACTCAGGAAACATTTCCAAATTAGAATCAATCATCACAACTTAAAATGCTTCCTAGAGCATAGGATTAATTCCCCTGAGAAACAAAAAATGGTCACCAAAATGTTGGGATATGAATATGAGATAATTTATAAGAGGGTAAAGGACAATGTTGTATCATATGCTCTCTCTTGAAAGTATGAAGATGAAGGGTCCCTCTTTTCACTCTCCTTCATAGTAGTAAACTGGTTGAATGGCATCTGCAAAGAATGGTAAATAGATCCCAAGTTCACTATCATAATCCAATAACTTCAAATGGAACCCCATGAATATCAAAGATACACTTGGAAAAATGAATACATTAATTGTAAAGTTCATCTTTATTTGACCAAGTAATTTACATTTATATCATAGATTTATCTAAACTACATTTCTCTCCCATAATAAAGCATTCTAGGTTTCATAAATCATATGAAGAATACAAAATTCATTTTTTTGTGAAGGAATAAAGGACATATTCATCTTTGTGGTAGAGTGTGACATCTCCTAATGACACAAGGGAAATATCGTGAAACCTCTAGGTGAACTACAATGTTTACCCATTCTAGCAATTTTATGGGTTGACATTTCTATGGACTTCATTGTGGGGCTACCAAAATCTAGAAATAAATATGTAATCATGGTTTTGGTTCACCTTTCCAAATATAATCATTTTTATTTTTTCCAACACACCTTCAAGGCCTATATAGTTTCTCAAGTATTCATGGATAATATCTTTAAACTCCATGGAATGTCAAGCTTGATTGTGACAAATCTTGACACCACCTTCACTGGAAATTTCAATCAAGAGTTATTTTGGATTTGGGGCACTCAATTGAATCTCAACACAACATATCACCCCCAAAATAATGGTTAGAATGAATTTGTCGACAATTTCTTGAAACCATATTTGAGGTATTTTACTTCAATGAGACAATCCCAATGGATCCGGTGGTTACCTCTAGTCGAATGGTGGTATAATGCAACTTATCATGTGCGACTTGAAGTACTCACTTTGAGGCTATATATGGAAATAATCCCTCATTAGTATTATCCTACTTACTCTTAGTATCTAAGATGTAGGAGGTAGAAAAAACCCTGACATTTCAAGCCGACATTATTCACACTCTCAAGGATAATCTAATCGTGGCTCAAAATTGTATGAAGTTGCAGTTTGATCAACATTTTTCTATTTTCCATTTTGATGAAGGGGATTAGATGTTACTCTATATATATCCTTATAAGGAAACCTCAATCAAATACAACCATTGTTAAGCCCTAAATAGTGGATCATTACCCCTTAATTGGGGCATATTACATTAGTAATGTTATTTTATTTATGTCGGCTTTAGTCCATTAGTTGTAATTATACCTCCTAGTCTCCTATATATATACCAAGGAGACATTTTCATTTGGAATCTTCTAGTAATTGAACATTTATGTGGGCATAAGGATGTTTCCCCCTTGAAGAGGATTATTATCTAAATTCCTCTCTTTTTCAAGGAGTTGAGTACTTATTTTGAGGTTTTTCTATACTATATTGATATTTGGTTCCTAACATATGGTATTAGAGCTCAAGGTCTTGGGGTTTCGCTGCTACATTTGAGACACCTTGGAATTTTTTCTATAACTTTTTTTCTACAATGATTCAGAAGGAACGACTTGGATGATATTTATTATACAGATCAAGGTATGTTGGGTTAAAATTTCAACTCATGAGGCCTTATACTTTTGGAGATACAACCTTTCTAAGATAGGGTTCTGGAATCATCCTGAGATGAGTCATTGCAGAATTTTCGCTATAAAATGTTTTAGATCCATAAATTCAGCGGATATTCATAGAAATTAGTAAGGTATCTGTGGTAACAATTTCAACTTCTCGGGCATCTTATATTTTTAGATACACCCTGTGGAACATAGGATATCTGACTAGTCCTATTGACTAGTCTCAAGAAGGTGTTCTAGGTAAAACAATCATAACTTCTTCCTAGAGTATCCAAATTGAGTGATACTAGTTTCATTGGATAGTGGAAAGAACGTGGTAGTTTTGGTATGAGTTTCAGAAATTTATATCAATTATTTTTTGCGGGGCATGCTATACAAGTGAAATCTCCTAGAAAGGAAAAAATCAGCAAGTTGTGGGGAAGTTACCATAAATTACACTTGGCACATCCAATTTTGATCAGACCTATGACATTGCAGAGAAGAAATATCAAAGATCTATAAAAATGAAAATTACATACTCAGAAGGGCCGAAATTTTGGAGATACAATAAAAGGAATATTGTCTAGAAGAACCACCTCAAAATCAAGGTTTAAAGTGATACTTGGCCAACATGCCACCAAAAAAGGGAACTTCTACACCAAATAATCCTCCAGACAATCCTACTTGGACTCTTAATGAAGGTGAAGAAATGCGCAGGGACATAAATGATTTACAAAAGAATATAGTAACAAAAGATGAACTACAAGAGATGGAAGCTAAGTTGGAGGCAATAAATACTAAGATGGATGGCTTAAAAGAGGAGATCATGGAAGGATTGAAAAATTTCATAATAGAGAGGACACTTGAGTGTCATCATGGTGATTGTTGATAGAATGACCAAGTACGCACACTTTTTTGCACTCTCTCATCCCTTCAAAGCCAGTACAGTGGCCACCGCATTAATGGAGACAGTTCAAAAGCTACATGGCAGCCCAAAGATTATTGTAAGTGACAAAGATCCCATCTTCACTGGACATTTTTGGACAGAATTATTTTCGTGTTTGGGTACTCAATTGGCTCATATCTCATCCTATCATCCTCAATCTGATGGACAAACCGAGATAGTGAACAAATTTCTAGAAGGCTACCTTCGTTGCTTTGTCTCTGATAAATAAACACAATGGTTCAAATGGTTAGCCTTGACAGAATGGTGGTATAACACTTCCTTTCATACTGCAACAAAAATGACACCATTTATGGCACTCTATGGATACCACCCTCCTACCATCACTTCTTCTCTAAAAGAAAAATCTAAGGTTCAAGCAGTGGAATATCACATCGAGCATCAACAAGTTCTCCAAATATTAAAGGACAACCTAACCATGGCACATAATCGCATGAAACAACAAGAAGATAAATATCGCAGTGAAACAATTTTTGAAGTAGGGGATTGGGTGTTTTTAAGACTACAACCATACAAACAGATGTCCCTCAAGCAAGCCAAGAAGGATAATAAATTATCACCAAAGTACTATGGCCCTTATAAGGTGTTGCAAAAGATTGGTACTATGACATGAAGGATAATAAATTATCACCAAAGTACTATGGCCCTATAAGGTATTGCAAAATTACAATTATGGCATACAATTTGGAGTTTCTTGCATCTTCACAAGTACACCCATTTCCATGCTCTTACCCTGAAGAAGGTTATAGGTGACAAGATCCCGCTTCAAACTATATTGCTGTAACTTGACGAGGAAGGAAAATCATATTGGATCAAGCCATCATTGAGACAAGAATTGCCTATGAATAGATCCATTTCAGAGTATCTCATTAAATGGAGGAAACTACCTACTTAAAGATTCCACTTGGGAAGATGAGTCTTTATACGAAAGCATCTAGAGTTACTCAAGCTTTTTGGACAACACTTGTCTCAAGTGGGAGGGGTAATGTCAAGCCCTAAATAGTGGCTCATTACTAATATAATATAAATAGTGGCTCATTACCCCTTAATTGGGGCATATTACATTAGTAATGTTATTTTATTTATGTCGGCTTTAGTCCATTAGTTGTAATTATACCTCTTAGTCTCCTATATATACCAAGGAGACATTTTCATTTGGAATCATCTGGTAGTTGAATGTGGGCATAAGGAGGTTTCCCCCTCAAAGAGGCTTATTATCTGAATTTCTCTCTTTTTCAAGGCGTTGAGTACTTATTCTGAGGTTTTTCTATGCTATATTGATATTTGGTTCCTAACAACCACCACCATAATCTTTCTCCCAATTATTGTTGTCCCAATAAGTGCCTTAATCATATTGGGCTAGTGGCTTACAACTTGGAGCTTCCTCTCCACTCTAAAATTCATCCAATCTTCCATTTCTCCTACTTAAATAAATTTTTCATCTCTAATTCACATATTCAAACTTCCCTTCTAGAACTGGATGAATAAGGTTCCATTTGATTACATCTTGAGCAACAAAAATGGGTCACCAAAATATTGGGATATGACTATGCGATAATTTATAAGAAGGGAAAGGATGATGTGGTAGCACATTCTCTCTGTGAAGTATGAATATGAAGGGTCCCTCTTTTCAAACTTCTTCATAGTAGAAAATTGGTTGAATGACATCTACAAAGAATGGTTAATATATCCCAAGATCATTATCCTAATCCAACAATTTCAAATGAAACCCCATGCATATCAAAGATAAACTTGGAAAAGTGGATATATTGATAGTAAAGGTCATATTTATTTGACCAAGCAACCAACATTTAAATCACAGATATATCTAAACTACATTTCTCTCTCATAATAGATCATTATAGGCTTCATTTTTCTAGGAAGGTGTGAAGCAGGGATGATTTTAGGGTCTAAATTTTGCTCATGGGCTAATTTCCCAAGGTTTTTCCCAAAAAAAAGATTTACTATTCTAAAAATGATATCCACAATCTATAGGATAAAATTATTTTACCTTAAAAATTGCCAAAATTTTATACAAACTATATAAAATCCTTAGAAATTTGAATATTTTTACAAAAATATCACCAATCATTTTATAGTTGGCATATTAAAGATTAGTAAGATTCGCCAAGGTTTCTACATTTTAAAATAAATTTCCATCCTTAAAATCATCCATGGTGTGAAGGGCATATGCAACTTTGTGGTAGAGTGTGAAATTTTTTGATGATGCAAAGGAAAGATAGTGAAACCTCTAGGTAAACTACAATGTTTACCCATTCTACCAGCTATATGTATTAACATTTCTATGGACTTCATTGTGGGGATGCCAAATTATAGCAATAAATCTGTACTCATGGTTGTGGTTGTTCACCTTTCCAAATATAATCATTTTTGTGCTCTCCATTGAACGTTCAAGGCCTCTATAGTTTCTCAAGTATTCATGGATAATATATTTAAACTCATGGCCACATTTGATTATGAAAAATTGTGACATAACCTTCACTAGTAATTTCCAGCAAGAGTTATTTTGGCTTTGGGGCACTCAATTGAATCTCAACATAAGATATCACCCTCAAACTAATGGTTATATAGAATTTGTCAAGAAGTGATTGGAAGCATATTTGAGGTGATTTAATTCAAAGAGACAATCCCAATGGTTCCAATGGTTACCTCTAATTGAATGGTGGTATAATTCAACTTATCATGGTGCTACTCGAATGACTCCCTTTGAGTCTATCTATAGAAAAAATCCCCCATCATTACTATCCTAATTATCAGTAGTCTCTAAGGTGTAGGAGGTGGATAAAACCTTCACAGTTTAATCCAACATTCTTCGCGCTCTCAAGGATAATCAAGTCATGGTTCAAAACTATATGAAGCAACAGGCTAATCAACATTGTTCCAAATACCATTTTTATGAAGGGGATTATGTGTTCCTCTCTATACATGCTTCTAAGGAGACCTCCATCAAAGACAACCACCAACAAAATCTTGCTCCCAATTTTTATTGTTCGAATAAGGTACTCAAACATATCGAGCTAGTGGTTTACAAATTGGATCTTCCTAGACACTCTAAAATTCATCCAATCTTTCATGTCTGCTACTTAAATAAAGTTTTGTTCTAATTTCCATATTCAAAATTGACTTCCAGAAATGGATCAATAAGGTTCCATTTGGTTGCATCATTAGGTTGTCCTTTCTACCAAACCATATAATATTTATTGATACATTGAAGGATACACAACCCAAGTATGCCACATGGGAACCAATAAATATCCTTCAACAATTCCCTCATCTCCAACCTTGAGGTCAATGTTTCTTTACAAGGGGGAGAGAATGTTATAGTCCTACCCTAACCCCCTTAATTATATAGGCAGATTTCTATGTATTGAGACCATGTCTGTTAAAAAAGTCTCATGTACTAGATATAGTGTGAAATCTATAACTATAAGAAGGCTTATTAGAAGGTTCCACCTACTAGAAATTTCCTAGGAGATTAGATAAAAATATATATAATAAATTTGAATAAAGGTGATGAGATTTCCTGTGAAACATATTATAATTGGATTTGTGATCATCTAGAGGTTATATCCTTAAACAAGAAAGTAAACATTGTTTTCATCAATAAATGTATTGTTATTTTTTGTATTATGGTTCTTCTACATTTTCCTATTATTGTTATAATTTGTCCTTTCCACTCCAAATCTTTCTATATTCTTTATTTTTATTTTTATTTTTTTCAGTACTGGTGGAATCGGAAACTTGGGAGATTTGTGTACTCGCGTGACACGAGGTCGATTCTTGTATTCTTCCACTATAACCTCCAGTTACTTCCACACAACCTGCAAGCATAGGGCATGGGTAAATAGGGGTGATAATTGAGAGCTCCTTTACATATTTCCTTCCATTTACACGACACTTTCTAGTCGATCTACACCCTTGCAGGCATCTTTCTATATTCTATTATTTCTATCCTAGATCTTCTATTTTTATAATAAATATCATCATAGATCACCTCCCTTAGGTTCCTCTAGTTCATTTGGCTCAATATTTACGGTAGAAATGGTGACATTGGGTTTCACATTAATGATCCATTTTCCCTTATTCAACTTTGAATTAAATTCCAATCTATAATCCAATAACTACTTGGATTAATTTTCATCCGTATTGTGCCTAGAGATATTTTGGAACTCAGACCACTTTCCATTGTCCTTCTTCAACTTTCCATTACCTTTATTTACTTATGGACTATTTCTCTTGAGGTTGGAAAACCTTGCGTTGTCCTTTTTTTTTTATGATTTGGGGCTACCTTTACCATGATTTTTCTATGGTTTATTTGTAGACACAAACTTCCTCTTACTCTTTTTCTTAATCTTCTCTCGATCTTGATAGCATACTTATAAATGACTCGCAGTGAGGAGATGCCAAGAACTCCATCTCTATTTGGATTTCCTATATATTATACCACTACAATATTTTATAACCAAGTTCCACTTGGAGTCTCCAATACCTAGATTTTAGTTAAAGGTATGGAATCCATTGGTGTGCTAGACCATATGGTCCCTCTCCTAGTGAAACATTGTCCATGTCATGTACTAGTCATCACAGTTCCCAACATGGTAGAATTACTCCTTAAGTGGGTTCTATCCTAAATGTTGCAAACTCATCTCTAACATGTTGCACTCAATAAGTGTCCCAATATTCTTTGACAAGAGGAAAGAACCTAAGGAGAGTGAAGGTAAACTTAAGGAGAGTGAAGGTAATCTTCTCACTATCTAAAAATTTTGAATAGAGTTATAACCCTCTAAAATTATTAACCATTTCTCCAAAGCATCTATATGTATCTGGTCATAAAAAAAAAGTATTTCAAAGTTAACTTGTACCTTAAAGGGTGTTATACCTCTAAAGAGACTACTTTTCGAAGGTGCCTCCATTGTCATTTGTAATCATTAAAGGATCTTGATGAAATTATACATTATCTCATTCCTTTTTCGAGTGAGGGCCTCCTTGAGAAAAAAATCATATGGATCTCCTACTCCATTCTCTTTAATTTCACCCCCCATGGGAGGATACTTGGTTCAGTTAGGATGGTCTTCACTAATATTGATTATTTTGAGGCCCAACATCCAATACTTTGACCTCATTGGGAATATGCATGAACAAACAACAAAGATCATATTTCTTAGATACCATTGATCTAGACTATGTGGAGAATTAAATAAAGATATAAATATAGTCAAAAGCACATAGAGTAATTGCATATAAAACATTTTTTTTTCCATGATTACATATCCCGGTGAAACTCACTAGGCACTTCCCCTCATTCCAAGGATGGTACTCAGGGTAAAACAGATTTTGTAGAAGCTCAAGGATTTGTCAACAATGGGCTCAAGGCCATTACAAAAATATTCTCATTAATATCTCAACATGTCACTTGCATGAATTGAACCTAGGTGGGGAGGATAACAATCATTCCTCCCAACCATCCAAGGTATACTCAACTGACAATGAAACCCAAATTATATTAGCGAATGAAATAGAAAAACAATACAATATGAAAAGAAATACAAACTAACTAGAATGGTGATATATTATCTTTGAATAAATAAGTATTATCTACACTCATTTACAAGAAGAAGATTACAAGAGGCCAAAACTACCTTTTAACATAATGTATAAAACACTATGAGGAAAAAATCCCAAATATCGAAATCTCTAACCTTAGGAGATGAGGTGGAAAAAGGAATGTGGGCCTGAAGAACTCTAATTGATATTTGAACTACATGTGGACACAATGTTTGCATACAAACTCCATCTGTAGCATCTTGTGGACCATCACAAGACTTACTCTATGATCTTTGTGTGACCTAAAGGGGCCACATATATGGGGATAAATGTACATGTAATGTGTAAATATAAATGTAATAGGGTGACCTGATAGTAAAGGGGTCTCATGTGTAGGTGTGGATAGGTATATATAGAGATCATGTATTCACTATTGTAGTCAAGTGAATTGTAATGTATGAATGCAATTTGGTTATTTGGAGGAGGTTATCTTATTATTTAAGGAGTTATTGTATAAATTATTTATCTTGGAGTTGTGCTCCATGCTCACATTTTGTACATGGTGTGTACTTATGTTCTGTTATGATATTTTAAGCATTTTGAACTTAACATTTGGTATCAGAGCATTGATCCCATGGTGTTTCTTCTCCAAGCAAGCCATCTTATATCTTTTACTATAATTTTTTTTTTTCTGGAATGATTCAGACAGAAAAAACTTGAAGGTTTTTTATAATATATATCAAGGTATCTCTAGTAAAAAATTCATATTTTGGGTAATTATAATTTTGGAGATATACTCTGTGGCACATAGGGTTTTGACTAGTCCTATAACTAGTCTCAAATAGGTGTTCCGGGTACAACAATCATATCTTATTCAATGAGGATCAAAATTATACGACCTATTAAATTTGAAAGAGGGCATTGGATAGTATTTTTGGTATAAATTTCAAAATCAGGTATTAAATATTGGACATATGACATCATGTACAAGTTCTCTCTCTTGGAAAGGCCAAAAATCAGTAATTTTTGGAAAAGTTACTCTAGCTTTCACTTGGCACATCCAATCTTGGTCAGACTTGTGGCATTGCGGAGAAGAGATTTTAGAGTACTACAAGTGTAAATCTTAGACCCAGAAGGTCCAGAATTTCAGAAATACATTAGAAGGAAGGTCAGTCAGGAGCACATACTCCAAATCAAGGTTTCAAAGGTATGTTCACTTAAAACTATCATAAATTTTTAATGGGATGTTCGATTGAGCTAATTCAAAAGGCATAGGAAAGAGAAAACACATAATATTGTATTGGATCAAGGATTATAACTACTTGAGATCATTGTCCCTAATATAGTGAGGTTGGAAGTTGAGGGTTTTGGTTAGACCTCAATTAAGAATCAATGGAAATACCTGAATTTACAGGAGATGAAGATAAATACGAAATGCAACCTATGGATTGGTTTATGCTTGTATAGGAATATGATAGGAATCCTTAAACAATAAGCTTTTGTATTTTTGGTGAATCTCGAAAGTGGTGAATGAGTATGGATAATGATACTAGATGGAACCTCACATGGAAGAATTTGAAAAACTCTTCTTAGATAAATGGATTAGGGATACAAAAATGGAGGAAATGTATGCAATTCAAGATGAGTTAAAATAATCAAAAGAAAAATTCCCAAATTGCAAAAGGAGAATGACAAAATAAGAAATTTTATTATTAAGAAAGATGAAGAGTTTGCCAAGACGCAATCCCATAATCAATCGCTCATTAAGGAGGTTAATAACATAATTAAATAAAACATTAGCAATGGAAAATTGGAAAAAAAAATTGAATAAAGGGAAGAATTGAAAAATAAATATGAAGAAATATGTAGATTATGAAACCAGACTAAAAAACTATTGGATGAGGTTAAGAGATTGAAATAATAAAAGAAGCATTATCAAAATCAAGAGAAAGAAAGGATATTAAATCAAGATACTACCAAAAGACTTGAAGTGGAAATTTACAAGAAGGTTGACGAATCCCTAAATACTGATGAGGTAAAATTAGAAATGCAACCCAAAATTGAAGGACATTAGAATTTGATAAATGGGGTGACATTGCAGCTTCAAAAGAGAAAGAATACAAGATTCAAGAAGGTCACCATAAGATACTTGACATGTGGAATTTCATCTAGAGGATGTATATACCAAATATGATGGCATTATTTCCAAGGCTATAGTAATTAAAGACTAAACAAAGATGAAAGAGGATTCCATTATCTTTAAAAATAAGATAGATTAAATGGGTGTGCAAAATGAAGAAAAACCCTCAAATGTGAAACCATATCAACATCCTCATTATCAGGAAAGATTCCAAGGAAGACAAGAAGATCAATATCAACATTATCAAGGAAGAAGATGGAATAATCATAAATATTCATGGAATATGGCATCACAAAGCCATTATTGAACAAGATATTATCACAGACCAACATCTACTACAAATTAGAGGAGTTTCAACAACAATACATGGAATCAAGGGAAAGAAAATTATGCAACAACTAGCCGCCAAGGATTACGACTAAAAATAATTGATTTTGGACATATGGATCATCATTAATGGAAAGAAGAAAGCAGGAACATAAGAAAATCATACTACTTGGTTTCATCACATGTGAAGTCTTTAATTGCGAAGCTTTCAGGAAAAATATTTTCGAAAGATGGTACTATGTTATGAACCAANGCGGGGGGGCATATATGGGGATAAATGTACATGTAATGTGTAAATAAATGTGTAATGGTGTTGTCCTAATAGTAAATGGGCCTCATGTGTAGATGTGAATAGGTATATATATAGATAATGTATTCATTATTGTAAACATGTGAATTGTGATGTATGAATTTAATTTGGTTATTTAGAGAAGTTTATCCTATTCTTTAAGGAGTTATTGTATAACTTATATATCTTAGAGTTGTGGTCCATGCTCACATTATGTACATGGTGTGTACTTCTATTCCATTATGATATTTTAAGCATTTGGTACTTAACATTATGTGTTTGGTAAGCCCACAATTAAATTGTGGGACCAAATCAATTGAAAAATACACAAAGGAAATGCATAAAAAATGTATTGAAAGTTTAAAACTCACAATGTTGTTTAATAAAATTGTTAATATGGAGAACCATTTTGAATCAATAGAAGAGGTGGGCAACGACCTATATCCACCTAGATTAACTATCAATATAATTTTACCATCAAATTCCATGAATACTAAAATTAATATTAACCCATGATACTATAAATAGATTTCTAAAAATCAAACTAAATTAATACACAAATTCATAAATAAAATTTAACAATCCTCAACAAAAAAAACTCTCTTTATCTAATCCCAGGGGACATGAAAAGATCTATGTATCCAATCCCAAGGTACAGAAAGAAATTTTTCTATCCAACCCAAGTATTCAATCCCAAGGTAAAAAAAAAAATCTTTCTATCCAACCCCAAGGGACAGTGATGGCTCCCTTTTTACACACGAATGGGACACTAAATTATCAACATAAATAAGGTTGCCTCCCATTGATTTTGATTAATGTAATTAGTGTGAGAGTCAATGGGTCACCTACACAAAGTATTCAACAAAGAAAGAATAAATATCAAAACATATAAATCATAGTTCATATTCTAATCTAGTTCAATGGATAATATATTAATCATTTTTATGCCATCATGTGCATTTGTGAATCCAAGTTAAAATGATACCCAAACTTTATTGGATAATATATTAGTAATTTTCATAGTGTCATGTACGTTTGTTTATTATAAATATCAAAACATATAAATCATGGTTCATATTCTAATCTAGTTCAATGGATAATATATTAATCATTTTTATGCCATCATGTGCATTTGTGAATCCAAGTTAAAATGATACCCAATCTTTATTGGATAATATATTAGTAATTTTCATAGTGTCATGTACGTTTGATTATTAATGTTAAAACCATATTCAGAAGTTATAAATTAAATAAATAAAAAATCAAAACCACATGTAAGTAACCATTAAGCAAAGCAACAACAAGAGCTCGAGGTTTACCCAAAATCATGTTATTGATATGTCCTCTAGAAATAAAGGTTTTAAAATGAAGTTAGATATTCTAGTTACTTTTCTAATTTTCATGTAATCAAAAATAATTTATATATATTTATATATATATAAGATTAAAAAAATAATTTTATATAATTTTTAATGTTTTTAGAAAGAGTTATTTATTTATATTGGTTATTGGAAAAAAATTCAATATGTTTCTTGTTTTCATTGTTTATATTATTGTTGTTTTTATGAAGAGTCAAAGTTTTATTTTAAAAAAGCGATAATGTTCAAACTTAGAAATCATATGAGAAAAAAAAAATGTGAATATGTATATTTAGCTTGAAATTAGCAATAAAGAATGCTGACATCTAATAGTCCCAAAATTCAATTTCAATGAAACAAAAACCATTTTTAAATAATTGGACCAATTTAAACATAATGGTGTAGACAATTAATGTTATAAATAAAGATGCATTGATTTGCATATCTTAAGAAAGCTTTGTGAACCATCAAACATGGATTTATAGAAAAGTTGTAATTGAATTTAATATTTTGAAGAATTGATTTGATAAATTGCATATACTTAATTAGCATCTGTTATAAAATAGAGTCTAGGATCACATATTCCATGTCCTCTAATAACATAGTTAAGATCATATATGATCATAAACATAAATCATGTAAGACAACACAAATTTAAGATAAAGTAACCTTTAGATTACTCCAACAACATAACATTGTTGTTGTTCTAATCCTACATTATTATTAAAAAAATAAAAAATAAATAAAATAAAAAACATTATAATTACATTATTTAACTACTTATTCATTTCTCATAATCTCTTATAACAAAATGGTGACAAGCATCTCTATTTAAAATTATTTTTAGATATAAACACACATAACTACATTTAAATCCTTAAAAATTGATTATTATTATTATTATTATTAAATACATTTAAACACACAACTACCATGATAATTTCATTAATTAAATAAATCAAAATAAACACATAATATACAAATGATTATATTAAAATAATGTATAATAAAAATCATAATACTTACTTTAGAAAACTTAGATAAATATGTTTTACACCAACATCAAATCTTTCCACAAGATTATATCATTTACATTCCAATGTGAATGTTAGATTTGTGTATTGAAGTTGGACAAATATAATAGTATAAAGTTGAGAGATTAAAGATAATTTCTTATACTTTCATGTTATTTAGGTAAATATGTTTTACACCAACATCTAATGTTTCCACAANTTACATTCCAATGTGAATGTTAGATTTGTGTATTGAAGTTGGACAAATATAATAGTATAAAGTTGAGAGATTAAAGATAATTTCTTATACTTTCATGTTATTTAGGTAAATATGTTTTACACCAACATCTAATGTTTCCACAATATTATATCATCTACATTACAATGTGAATGTTAGATTTGTGTATTGAAGTTGGACAAATATAATAATATAAAGTGAATGTTAGATTTGTGTATTGAAGTTGGACAAATTTAATAGTATAAAATTGAGAGATTAAAAATAATAGTTTATGTGTTCATCTTATTTAGCTTAATTTGGATTTTATCCTTTTTTATATAAATATTAATTCATATTATTTTATTATAAATTTTGACAACATTTTACTATCCAATATTTTTATTTTTACTTAAAAATATTTAAAACATATATACATACAACAAATATATATTTATTTTATAAAATAAAAAATAAAAAATATATATTTATTAAAATATTACCCTACCTATCATGAATAGCTTTATCATCACATTATTTAAATTATTTTAAATACCATATTTATTTCATCAAAGTTTGCTCTAACTTTATATATATAATCATATGTAAACTATACAACATAATAAAATTAAAGTGAAAAAAACTGAATAAATCTTCCTAATTTATTTTCTCTTATTTTGCTTATAAAAATAAATGTGAAGAAAACTTAATAAATCTTCATACTTTTTCTTTCATATTTTACTTATCGGTATCATTATTGATAGATATTAGTACATACTACATCGATATCTTCAATCCTCATTTCATTGTAACAATCAAAGTTACGTTGCACTTCTCATTGGACAACTCGATTTCCCAAAAAAAAAGTTTCATATGCCGAAGTTCCTTTTTGTTATCGCCCAATTAAAATAAATTGCAAGAGAGATATAAATCCCATCAACTTTAAGGACAGCACTAGGTCTAGGATAAAACACATTTCCTATGCGATTTAAAGTTGAGATTCCTGGGCTAGGAATCTTTGAATATCTTCTTCATGTTTTCAAATTCCCTATGTGTATGAGTCGGTTTATCTGGTCTTTTCCCTTTTCCATGAACAGTAATGTTAAATAAAATTTGTACGAGATCAACAGAGATTTTAGGTCTTTTCGGTCCATCGGTGGAATTTTGGAACATACCCCACACTTTTATGAATTCGTAGAAAGGCGATCCATGCCAATAAAGAAAGCCCAATAAATCTGAAAATTTAGTCGGTACCGAGCAGCATCAATGACAGTACACAGTGAGAACAAAGTAGCTTGCTTTCCAGATGTCCGGAGTGAAATTTCATCACCGACACCTATATGACCTTGCCCGTAACATTTCCAGGCAAGGTAACTGCACCAGAATACTACTTTCAGGCATAAACAGACTGATATGCCAACAGAAACTTCGATTTCTAGGGTTATTAATTATAATACGACGACCCTTCCTCCACAGTAATTAAATGGTGCCGGAATCCTGTATGTTGTCTGCGTTCAGACATATTAGACCTAGCCGGGACCACCAGGATGATGCGACCGTGGTTATTATATTTTTAGTTCTTTCAAGTTCATTTTAACCGATCAATATGCGAGTAAGTTAACTCAGGAGCAACCTTGTCACGGCAAAAAGAATAGGTTTGAATTTGGTCAGATTTTCAGAGTAGTTTGAATTTCGCATGGATCAAAGTTTCATATATTTCAAAATCTTATCTCAGGGGTTTTGTCTCATTTTAAGTCAATCCAGATGCTCAGAAAATGATCAAAATTCTGGATTGGCCAAAAATTTAAAACCCCACAGTCCAAGAACCTGAGGAAAAGATAACTAAAAAAAAAGATTAAAATAACTAGAAAGGAAAGATTGCTCCAGAGTTAGCCCACTCCATCAATATGTATTGAGTTATAGTGACTTTTACTAGTAACATATACTGTATTGAATATCTCTGCTCATATATTCCATAATGGATATACTGTTCAAATCAACTCAATACTGACCATCAGGATGATGATAACCTAGCCTAGACCACCAGGATGATGCGACCATGGTTATTATATGGGAGTAAGCTAATTAGGGAGTAATTTTTCTTTTTCTAGGGGAAAAAAATGAGCATGAATCTAGCTAGATTTTCAGAGATAGCTTGAATTTTGTATGGATCAAAATTCCATGTATTTCAGAACCTTACTCTAGAGGTTTTACCTCATTTCAAACTAATCCAAATAATCACAAAATAGATCAAAATTTTGAATTGACCAAAAATTTAAAACCTTATCATCTAAAAACAAGAAAAATTACTCACAACTTAACCCACTCCATCAATATGTATTGAGTTATAAAGCCAATCCAGATGCTCAGAAAATTGATCAAAATTCTGGATTGACCAAAAATTTAAAACCCCACCGTCCAAGAACCTGAGGAAAAGATAACTAAAAAAAAAAAGATTAAAATAACTAGAAAGGAAAGATTGCTCCAGAGTTAGCCCACTCCATCAATATGTATTGAGTTATAGTGACTTTTACTAGTAACATATACTGTATTGAATATCTCTACTCATATATTCCATAATGGATATACTGTTCAAATCAACTCAATACTGACCATCAGGATGATGATAACCTAGCTCAGACCACCAGGATGATGCGACCATGGTTATTATATGGGAATAAGCTAATTAGGGAGTAATTTTCCTTTTTCTAGGGCAAAAAAATGAGCATGAATCTAGCTAGATTTTCAAAAGTAACTTGAATTTTGTATGGATCAAAATTCCATGCATTTCAGAACCTTAGTTTAGAGGTTTTGTCTCATTTTAAACTAATCCAAATTCTCACAAAATAGATTAAAATTTTAGATTAGCCAAAAATTTAAAACCTCATCGTCGAAAAACAAGAAGAAAAAATAACAGAAGAAGAAAAATTACTCACAACGTAACCCACTCCATCAATATGTATTGAGTTATAGTGACTTTCACTGCAATGCTGTAGTAACATATACGGTATTGAGTATCTCTGCGCATATATTCCATCATGCGTATACTGTTCAAATCAACACAATACTGAGCTGTTACTGAAATGCAATAATAATGACGCATGTACCTTTGAGAATATACTATGGTTAAGCTAACATGTCCACGAATAAAACTTTTTTGACCAGACTCTTATATATATAAAAATAGACAACTTTATAAACCACCAATAAACAACTGTCACATATGGATGGATGTGAAACCACCTTCCACATTTTATTAATATTTTTGGGAAAGATCACTGGACTCCACGCCTGCACTAGACTTTATTTGGCATAGATGTTTGACCAAATTATTTCTTAGTTATCTTCAACGCCCGGCTATTGACATGTTTGTGCATAACTTTCTTATGAATTGATAGAAAACCGATCCATACAAAGAAAGGAGAAGAAATTCATTAAAATTCTTATGAATTGATAGAAAACCGATCCATACAAAGAAAGCAGAGAAAATTCATTAAAATTCTTATGAATTGATAGAAAACCGATCCATACAAAGCAAGCAGAAGGAATTCATTGTTCTCACACTTAAAAAAAGTCGCAATTTAGTCGGTACTGACCAACATCAATCAATAACAACCGAGTTTACAAAGAACTTTGCCTTTCTGCTAAATATAAATCAATAACAACGGGGCAGGCACAAATCTGCCTTTTTGTTCCATATAAATCAGGACACACAGTGAAAGCAGCAGATCTGCATCTGCATGCCTGTCCAATTTTCAGGCAACAGTAACTGCCCAGACATGATTCTTTATACTACTGATATATATCAACAGAGAAACTTATAGGTCTAATTCTATCAATAAAGAGATTCCCTCCTGTGATTATTACATGATTGTGCAGGAATCTTGTTTCTCTTCATTCCAGACATAAAAAACCTCATTGGGGGCACGGGGATGTTGGTATCGCGGCCACAGTATCTCTGGTCTGTTTGAACAAGCCGGGCATGGAGGATAACAGTGTGCCTCGCACACTGGATACCACACTACTTTTTTAGCCTCGGTCTCTTCCTTCTTCTCTTCTTTTTTCTCCTCTTTCTTTTCTTCCTTCTTCTCTTCTTTTTTCTCCTCTTTCTTTTCTTCCTTCTTCTCTTCTTTCTTTTCTTCCTTCTTCTCTTCTTTCGGAGGCGGAGGAGGCGGCGGCACAGGCCCGGCGGAGAGCAATTTAGCGCACCTGAATTTCCTTCTCAGCATATTGGCCACACCCACAGGATCTGCATCTCCGATCACCGTCAGCGTCCTCTCCTTCATATCGATCGACAACGAATCGATCCCTGCAACCACTCAAACATTCAAAAACATCCAGAAAAAAAACAAAAGAAAGCAAATTAAATCTGTTTTCAGAACCAGACCCGCATGGTTTCTTACCGTCGATTTTAGTAACATAATGCAAGGCGACCTTCTTGCATTTATCGCAACACAAGTCCAGAGTCATCACAGTTTTCTGCAGATCAATAAACATGTCAGGCCACGACAGTAATAAAACAGAGAAAAGAACCCTAAAGTTCGAACAGATCAGTACTTACATTCGCCATTCGAACGGGAGCAGGAGAAGGAACAAAAACAGACTCTTATTCCTCCGCGCAGATCTGACGAATTATAAGAATTCAAGAGCTCTCAAACAAGGATGGAAAAAGTTCTAAAGGAAGCTGGTTATAACGCAATCAAACCTTCACTGTAACAAGGGCAACAACGGGAGATAAATGAATCGTTTTGCATAAGATAATACTGAAATAACCCTACACCAACCTTATACTAAAAGCCGTCTTCATCACGTAACTAAAGTAGATCAGAGACCATTGGATCGTCGCACGTGGGTGACGTGGCAAGAGTCATCGTGTCTATCGTGGCACTACGTCATTCATAGGTATTCTATTACTAGACCTGGGCATCTCAGCAAACCCCAGTGCCATGCCTATATTAGCTGTTTAGGTATTGATTTGTTGGGTGTGAGTCAAAGAATCTAGAAGTTAATTTATTTTAATTTAATACGAGTGTTGTGTAAAACAACCAAAAAGGGGAAGTAGGAGCATTGTCGAACTCATTTCGAATCTACATAGTTTTACGGGAACAATATAATGTTTTAGTTTTTTCCTTTTTGGGGTTAAGGAGATATTGGAATTG